>JABFIG010000377.1:0-10643 GCA_017139545.1 Ambrosiella cleistominuta | reverse complement strand
CGCCCGTTCCCCATCCCCTCTCCCCCCCAAACCCTCAGCCCAGCCATCATCCTCACCTCTTCCGTCATCTCTGAAACAGACATCGACCCCTCCTCCTCCGCCTCGTCTCTTGCCGGCCCCGTTAGCTCAATCGCAATCAACCTCTCCTGCTTTACTCTCCCAACTGCCCACGGCCCCCAATGCACGCCCTGGCTCGCCAACGGCGGCAAAGAAGAACCCTTTATTACCCCAGCAACAAACTCCAACGGTGAAATCGGCTATTCTTATCCCCTCTTCTGCATTAGTTACCCCTGCACAAAAGAAAAAAACAACAGTAATTCCCCCATCAACATCATTGGCATCCAAATCATCATCGTCATCTTCTCCCCTTCCACCCTCTTCTGATTCTCAACCTCTCCCAGCCGATAACAAAAAAGCCATTCCTCCTCCATCCTCTTCCCAACTGAAACCCTCCTTCTCCACCTCCATCACCACCCGCCCCGCCACTCCCCCCAACCCCTCGTCGCCAGCATCAATATCTTTTACTCCCCCGGCATCCCCGTCAGCCGCCTCCGCTTCGTCCCCACGCAAACGTGACAGCTGGAGTTCCCTCCTCGGGGCCCCCTTGGGGACCTCATCCTCCAAACAGACGCCCAGCAAAAAGGAAAAAAGCCGCTCGCGCCGAGATAAAGGAAAAGATAACAACAATGATAATAGTACCAGCATCATGAACAAAAATGAGAACCGGCCAGCTACCGCCAAGTCGACGGCTTCGGCGGCCAGCGAGAATCGCCCGGTTAGCAGAGGGGGCAGCGTTGCGAGTGTCAAGACGACGGGATCGCGGAAGAAACGCTTTGGGATCTTTTAGATTTAAGTCTTGAGTGCGGGGACGCATGTGTCGTGGTAGTTTTTGTTTCTTTTTTTTTCTTTATTTCCTAGTGTTAGTATTTTGGTTTTCTGGTCTTGGTTGTTGAGTTGAGTTGAGTAGGTGGCAGGTACTGGTTATCTGCTTCTCCGGCAAGTGGTTTGATGATGGTGATGATTTAGGTGTTTTTTTGTCTGTCTTTTAAAGTGGTTTCTTTTATGGTTTATTGATAGGCATTTTTACTACTTCTACTATTAACATGATTTTATTTCTTTTTAACACACTATACATGCAAACTTACATCTCGTCAATTATATATCTCCCTCTTTGTCCCCTCCCCCCTTCTCACGGCTCCCACACATACTCCTGCTCCACACTCCCCGCTGCCAACCCTCGCAACGCATACCCGTAATCCCCCCCATTCGGCGTTCTCATCAATGTATGCACATGAAACTTGGCCGGCTCCTCATTACTCAAGAAAACCCCCGAATGATGATCAAACTCCACTAAAATCACCGGACTCTGAATCCGATAGTAAAACGCATCCTCCCCGCCAAACCCGCCAATCCAGCAAAAGTACGTCTCCCCCCAAAACTCCCGGCATCGCGCCAGCTTGATTTTCCGCGCTTTCTCCGGCAGGAAGAGGAGGTACTGCTCCAGGATGCCTTCCACCAGGGCCACCTGCTCACTACTCATCTCTGCCACCGTCACCCCTTCATACGGAACGACCCGGTTATCCCGGTACGCCCCGCACAGATGCCGCTGGTCATCGTGATTCCACCGGCCCCTCGGCATCACCGGGTCCATCAGCATCCTGTACACCTGGGTCTTCCGTTGCATCTCCCCATCCAAACTCTGCATCAACCGCAGCCCCAAATCCTCCTCCACCTTCAGAATGCGCGTCCCCTTATGTGGCCCTTCGTCAATTTCATTTGGTTCTGCCCCCGTAAACCACGGCGACAATACCATCTGGTTCCCTATAAAAAACACATTCAAGCACAAATGGTGCCCGTAAAACGACACCCCCCACGGCGTCTCGATGCTCGGCGTGCCGAAAAAGACAATGTTATACGACCACTCATTGCAAATCCTCGGCGCCCCCACCAGTTCGCCCAGGAACCCGTTAATCCTCATGGCCCCGACGGCCTTTTCGTAGCCCTCGGGCGACAGGAAAGAGGAGAGGAAGGCCAGGGCGTACGCGCGGGTAGACGGGGAGAGTTCTTCGAGGCGGAGGCCTTGAGGGGAGAGGAGGAATTCGGGGTTGGACCAGGTGCGCCATTGGGGGGAGTCGATGTGGGTAATTGGGTGTGGATGGCCGTCGGTGGTGGCGGCATGGAGGAAGGTGATGGCGGCGGAGACAATGGAGGAGGTGGGGATGCCTTCGTCTTGGAGATGGTAGAGGCCTGGCCTCACGGTGCCTGTGACTCTGTTAGATTCAACTCATTGTTTCCTATGTATAAAAAAACAAAAAGCAAAACAAAAGAGAAATCCCACTTCATATGACATGCACGCAGACAAAGACACAGCACATACCATCATTCGTAACCCCCTTAAACGGCTCCTCCAACAACTTCAACCAATGCCGCCACAACCCATGCAGCCACGGCGGGTTGCCCCTCGTTTTGAACGTCTCCGCATACTCGTAGCAACTCTGCGTGGCCATCGTCGTGAACCGGGGCTGCGACAGGTCGGGGAGGAACCGCCGATAGGCGCCAGTGCCAGTGGGAATGGGAATTGGAGTGAGAGGGTCGGCGGGCATTTTCCTTCTTCGGTAGTGAGCTGACGCAGGGATGGGTGTGGTAGTAGCGGGCGGCGGTTTTTGTGGAAGTTGGGCCGGATATCTGATGTCTAGGTGGATAGGGTTGGTTAGGGTAGGGGTGAGGGAGGGGTTTGGTTGTTTTGCAACCAGCAAAATCCTTCCTTTAGTAGATCCACCCCCACAGTAAAATTAAGTTCTTACATATTCATGAATAGAGAGCCAAAAGGGGGGGGGGAGTTATAAACAGCCTCTTCCAAGTCGACATGCACCTTATGTCCGGCCCCACAGGCCCTGCTGCAAAAGACCCGGCTGAATGGTCGGTGCATGGACGGAGCGGAGCACTACCAATACTTTTTACGTGATGAGGCGGAGACTGGAGGGTTTGACGACGGGTGCAAGATCTTATAAGGAATTGGATGGCAATATCAGAAAGCAGGTGGAGTTGGCGATTCAGGTGTTTGGGGAAATTTGGAGATATCTATGGTCTCGAAAAAGGGTTATTACGTATTTGCTGCAGGTGATTTGATCGTCACTTTCACCGAGACCACCACAATATCATGTATGCGTCAAATACTGCGAGTGTGCAAAGCTTTCACACATTACTACTTTCCCACCGCCCATCCATACACCAAACACCAACACCCGACATCAGTCCATCCACAAACCTGCATCCCGACTGCATTGCACACCCGGCGGATGCTCCCCTACCTCTTTCCCTACCTCCCCCATCCGCTGCAACTGATTGATATGATTAGATCCTCATCTCCCCACCAGCCCCCAACTACGTGTCTAGTCTATTCCTCCCATTATATCGAGGTCACAATAGCAGGCAAAAGGTATCATGGTCGTATGGTCGTCACTCTATTGTGTATTTATGTACATAGCTCCCTCACAAATGTTACCTAAAGCCCACTCGGACACCTGTCAATAACCTAAAGATATTACCCAAATAGTCACTCCCCTCCTCCCCACTCCATGCACCTCACCCATAAACCCCTCAAAAAAAATTTATCTTTTTCCCTTTTTCGCCCCTTCTCAGCCCAACTACAATCTGAGGCATCTCACGATCTGATAAATCTTCGATCTGATAAGATAAACGCCACACCTCGAATCTCCGAGAGTTGCTATCAGCCATCCATATTAAGTGGCGTATCCCTGTCTAACCTCGGATTTGTCTCTTAGCACCGAGGGTTTGCAGTTAACTTGCTTAGTCAGCGCGAGATTGATGGAAAATTTGACGAGGGCGACGAGGTGTGTGATGTGTAATGTTTATGATGTTTGTAGTGGATGAGAGTGAGTTAATGGGTCACTTATTTTTTGGATGCTCTAAAAGACAGACTTTGAAGACTACAATTGGTCTGTATAGGTGCATATTTTACACGGGCATTAACTGATTTTGGAGGGCACATCGGACGTTTTGTCGTCTCTCGCGAGCCACCACTTTACAACACGTCTACAACACTGTGGACAGTCTTATAAACCACCGACAATCTCTTTCTTGATCATCACAACACATCACGACACATCACAATTGCACTCTACTCATAACAACTGCAAAGCCTAATATTCCTCTTGTTCCTTTTTCTCTCAACAATTTATATACTTACACATTAACCCTCCGTTCCCCACCAGCCGGCTGCCATTGGCCCCAGAGAATCCTCGGGACCCTCGTTTTATAAGAAATAATTACCAGAAAAAAAAGAGGGAATTTATCGACTAATGGCTGGTGACAAAAAGGAAGAAATTTCGGGTTTGACTCGATTGAGTGAACGGGGTGCATCCGAAGGTTCCTTTTCCACGACAACAGAGGCCTTGACTATTTTGAATTTCTTTTTTTTCTCTTTCTTTTTTTCTCTTCTCCTTGTTTAATGGATAATGAAGACGAAAAAAGAAATCAACAGCTGCTTCCTTTGTTGATGTGTCGAATGGACTGAAGCTCTTGTGTCAGGATTCACGAGAATATTTAAAATATTTTACGATATTTATCCGTTTTTTTTTATCAGATCTTGACACACACACACGCATATACTTGCCATATACCAAGCCACGCTTTCTTATCAGGTCTTTACTCGACGTTGACATCTCAATCTGTCAACTTCGCCACCTGAAACACTTACCCACTTACTTCTCTTTCCACTTACCGGCCCCAAAGCCACCTCCACCGCCACAATTTTCTTCACCCCAATGCCCGACGAAGAGGCCCCCAGGACCACCTCCCCGGCTTCCCTCACCATCTCCGCCCCCCCACACTCACCCCTCACCTCCCCGCCCTCCCATGATGACCCCGCGCACCCTCCCGACGACTCCTCGCGGCCGCGCAAACGCCAGCGCGTCCGTCTCTCCTGCCTCGAGTGCCGCCGACGCAAACTGTCCTGTGACCGCGGCCTCCCGTGCCAACGGTGCAAGAAGAGCCAGACCGAGGAGAGATGTTTATATGAGGGGCAGGATGGCATGGTGGTTGATGCATCGATTATTGGCGCGGCAGCGGCGGCGGCGGCGCCACCAGTGTTGGCGCGGTTTGGCGCGGGGTTGCCGGGGCATGGAGGTGGCAGTAGTCACGGGCAGAGAGGGAGTGTGAGCGATGGGGATCATTTGGCGAAAGAGGGGAGCTTGAGAGATTTGGATCGCATTCACAAGTTGGAATACGAGATTGCGGCGTTGAAGACGCAGTTGGCGAGGCAGGCGGCGGCCAGTGGGAATGAGGTGGGATCTGGGCAGGGGAGTAGTACGCCCGGGGCGCATAAGGATATGGCAGGGACGCCGGATCGGCTTGAGGGAAGGAATCCGGAGGGCCAGAAGGCGGCAAGAGACAGGGATGAGAATAAGCTGATGGAGATGAATCATCCGGATGGTCTGTTAAACAAGGAGTTGCGGTTCTTTAGGGGCAAGGAGTTCCGGACGCGATACTTTGGGCCGGCGAATGCCACCATGGCTTTTTCCGAGGTGAGTTCCATTTTTTTGTATTTGAGTTTGAGTACGTCGCTACTTACCTATTCCGGGCACTATTCCCACTAATACGCTACCTGCAGCTCAATGGCCTTTGTCCCTTCATGAAGGAAACAGCCGAGGAATGGCTCAAGCCGGCCCGCCTACAAGAACGTAAGGACAAGCGCAAACGCCAAGACTACCAAGACGTCAAATTCTCCCTTCCCGACGGCCCGCTCGAGTCGCTGCTGCCGACGCGCGAAGAGACCGACGCCCTCGTCACGTGCTACCTTGATCAGTGCGAGCAGTTACACCGCATTGTACATATCCCATCGTTCCTACGGGACTATGCCGCCTTTTGGGATGGGACGATGCCGCGGCCGGCATCCATGACGGCGTTGGTGCTGAGTATGTTGGCGGTCGGCGCCAGTCTGGATTCGAAGACGCAGGTGCGGTTCATCGGCGTGGTGTCGACGGCGAGATATAGCGCCGGGCGGTGGATCGAGGTGGTGGAGAGGTGGCATAGTGAGCAGAGTTACAAGCATCGGCGATTGATTCACTATCAGATTTCGTGTTTGCTGTACCTGGGCAAACGGATAAACACGATTAAGAAGAAGCGGTTCTGGACGGGCAGCGGCTCGTTGATCCAGGAGGGGATTGCCGTAGGACTGCATCGGGATCCGGCGGCAATGAACAACCGGATCTCCCCGTTCAACCAGGAGATGCGCCGGCGCATATGGGCGACGATCCAGGAATTCGACATGCAGGCCTCGTTCGACTACGGGCTACCAACGCTGCTGAGCCAGGTGCACTGCGATGTGGCGGCCCCGGCGAACCTTGACGACAACCAGTTTGACGAGGACTCGCAGGCGCTGCCGCCGAGCCGCTCCATCAATGAATACACATACTCGAGCTACCAGCATCTGGCGCGGCAGAGTCTCCCGCTGCGCCTGGAGCTATCGCGGATCCTCTCTGGGCCGCCGGGGGAGACGGAGTACGACATGGTGCTGCGGTACACTAACGATCTCACGCAGGAAATTGACGCGCTGCCATCGTGGGAATCGGCCACCGGCGAGAAGAAGCCGCTGCTGGCGTACACGCTGCTACACATCCAGCTGCGGCAGTACATTCTGCCGCTGCACCAGCCGTACCTGAAGCTGCGCAAGCACAACGCCAAGTACCAGTACTCGGAAATCATCTATTACAACGCGGCGCGCGACATGGTGCTCCTGCACGAGAAGCTCTACGAACAAGGAATTCGCACGCTCAACTTCCTGCGCGAAGACGCCCTCACCATGACTATGAACCTGTGCTCCGTGACGCTCCTACAGCCGCGCGGGTCCACCAATATGATTATGATTAACGCGCAGCACACGCTCAAGCTGCTACAGCAATGTATTGAGATGAAGCGGGACCGCCTGCTGCGGTGCGGGAACAATGAACCGTGGGGCTTCTGCATCATGTGCTCGGCGCTCGGGCTGCTGCAGACGCACTTGGGGCTGATGACGGCGGACGAGGCGAAGCAGTGGGCGAGCGAGCAGTTTATGGATTTGCATTACAAGATTATGGCGAATCAGGCGCCGGCGCCGCCGGAGGTGGGGGCGCCAGCGAGCGTGCCGCATGGGTTGCCGGTGGCCAGTGGAGCGGATCTGCAGGTGGGTACATTTTTTTTTCCTTTTAATCTTCCTTCGTTGTTCCCGGGGGGGTTTCTCTGAAGAGAGAGGGGGGGGGGGAAGAATACTTTGTGGAAAAAGATGGCAAAGTGAAAATGCTAACACCGGGGGGGGGAGGGGGTTCCGGTCCTGCGCCCTGTACTTAGTCCTTACCTTATGCGCTCAACATGGACATGACATCATCGGCAGCCGCGGCAATCATTGCGCAGACGTGGCCGCAGGCGTCGTTAGGCATTGAAGCCCCAACGGCAACGACTACTCCCAGCGAAGTACGTACCTCTTCTTCTACTTTGGTCCCCCGGCCCTCTCCTTCCCGCACCACGTCTGTCCCCGTCTCTGGTCCGTTCCTGTCAAATTTAAATTCCAATCACAAACCCAATTCCAAGCCCACCTCATCAGAAATTATGACAACATACACCTCCACCTCTACCTCGAGATATCTACCCTCTATCCCCAACATGCCCGCTTCCGCTTCTTTCCGCCCGTCGCCGTCGCCTACCTTGTCCAATGGGCCGTCAGGAGCCCCGTCGCAAACGGATGCAGAGACGCCCGGGGCCCGGTTTGGCCATGGTCATGGTCATAGTCATGGGAATCATGAAAATATGGTGGGTCTGACGGCATTGGAAACGGGGTGCTTGGGGGGTACTGTGGGTGTGAGCGGAGGTAGTAATGATGGGAGAGGAGAAGAGAACAGGGGTCAGGGCGATGGTGACGAGAATGAAATACTAAGACAGATTTCATCTCAGGGTACAGGGTATAATGCGGATTTCAGCCTGGAATTGTTAGGGTTGAATTTTAATGAGATTTGGGGGGATGGGTGGAATGGGAGGGGTTTGTAGGGTGGTGATATTGGTAGAAGGTGGGCTGAAGTAATGGGAAGTAAAGTGGGGGCAGAGAAGTGAGGGGAAGAAAGAATATAGGCAAAAGACAACTGTAAGTCTTGCTCAGACCACCATATGAACAAAAAGAAAATCAACGAAACAAAAAAGAAGAAAGAAAAATAAGGAAAGACAAACACCATTTGAAGTGCTCTTCTTCCTGCTTCTTCTCTCCTATTATATGAATATCCATATATTCACCCCTGCCTCGATTCCGCCCATTTATTTTCCCCGGCTTCTAATTCTCCACTCTCGTTTCCCAGTTCCCTCTACCGGCCAGCCATCTCGGCCTCTGTCCTGCATTCGGATTTGTCAATCTGCTTTGTTTTCGTTTTCTATTCATTCCCTTTTTTTTTCTTGATCATTTATTCTGCGGTAGATGCTTGATATATAAATTTGAGAAATATAGAAATATGAGGTCGGTCGAGCTGTGTCGGGTCGGGTCGGGTCGGAGGTTAGGTTGGGTTGGAGGAGACTTGATGGGTTGCGCCAGGATGGCCGAGGAGGGACGGAGATCCGAGGGTGTGAGGGGATTGGAGAGTTTGGGACAAAAAGACGAGTGGGTGGATAATTGGTTGAGTTTTTGTTGGTGGATAGTGTATTTGTATTGTTTTCTGTATTAGTCGTTTTCGTTGTTATACCCATTTAGAATCTAGTATTGCTTCCTACCGTCATTTCATATCTGTATAAAAGTAGGAAAGGATATTGATATTGTTATCTCCACTTACTTGACCATGTCTTCCATATATAATCCCTTACCATCACCCATGTCCCGATCCGAATCACTGACCCGCTCTTTTCTTCCCGAAAGGAAGGGAAAAAAAAACAAGCTCAGAACCGGAGTCGAACCGATGACTTTAAGAACTGCAGTCTCACACGCTACCACTGCGTCATCTGAGCTTCCCGGGAAGGTGAGGAATTCTAGATTTTATAGGTGGCAGTTATCATGGGGATGATGGGACGGGGTTTATTTTTGATTTCGATTTTGTTGATTAAACTGAGTTAGGACGCTCGAGTGGTGGTGGTAGGTTAGTGGAATTAATTATGCAAACATGGTAGCTCTAGTTATGGCAGGACCATGATATCATCATTAACGCCAGAATGTGTCATGATAATTTATTAGGGTTAATACACTAGACCCTTGAAAGTCATATTCGAATCATCCGACATCACTTTTCCCAAGACCCATCCGCACACACTCAGTCCCAACGTCAAAACATTGGTAGATGTCAAAGGCTTTGGAGTTTGTTGGTTGGTTGTGTAGCCGGTGATGGTCAGTTCTGGGTAAAGAATATCAGGAAGTTGGAACTTGGGGGATTGGGTGGTACATAAATTGGAAGATGGATATCAAGGTTCAGGGGCAGAAGGTGCCGGAGGTGAGAAACTGAGGGGCATATGTCGGGGGTGGTCATGGTGTTGGAGAGTAGCCATGGAAGTGGTGCTTAAGGTGATGAAAAATGCAGGTTTATCCGGAAGTTCTCGGTCCGTTAGCAGACATGACCTTCGGACAGCTTCCGCCGTCATCAGCACCTCGCTTGTCATTCAACCCTAGCCTCTACCTTGCCCTAGTCTCTTGTCTCTTGTCCCTCGCTTTCCTCCCTTTCAACCTCCAAGAATCATGTCTCAGACACCAAACATAAACCTGATTCCCCCGCGCCCGCTCCATCGTCATCGTCATCCACTGCCAACTACATGACCATCCCCTTCACGGACCCTTCGCCAACCGCGTGCCGAATGAATTACACCTGCATTAACGACCGTTGCTACGACGTGGTAACCCCGGCCATCACGTCAGTTTTCGATGTCCCCCCCCTTTTTTTTTTTTTTTGCTAGGCGTATTTTTTTTTTTTTCAGTGGTTTTTGGCACCACTTAAATTTTTAATAGCTTTTACAAAAGGCTTATTTAGAATAGGTTGAAATTGTTAATCGTTTTTTAGGGGGTTCTAGAGGCGTGGGAAGCTTGGGGAGTGCCGGTGTCCCTGGTTAAGCTTTTTGGTGTGGTTTGTTTGTTTCGTTTCGTGCGTGGGTTAGAATCCTAACAGTCTTACAATATCACTTGTAAATGGCAATTTGTAGATTTTTTTTTATCCTCAACGGCTTCGGAAGCAATGGATCTACAAATATTATCTACCAACCAAAAGATGTCGGGCCAGACCAGACTATGACATCCGGTAACTTGATAAACTCCGTAGGTGTTTGCGTGTCCGGTTCTTCTCCACTGCAGCACTGCAGCATAAACTGCACCACGGCATATATGGCGGTTACATAGCACCAAGCCTGCAGTGATACACTGCGCCGCTGCAATCGTGATTACATGTATCAGCGAGAGGTATTGCAGAGTTTGCAGTGGTTCAGTCCTTGATCTCATTGGCTGGTCATTGACTGGAGCTTTTTCCTTCAATATGGGAAGAAGTGATTGAAGATTGTGTGGTTCTTTCCTGTATAATTAATTATATAGTGAAGCTTGAAACATCTAAAATCCCCACATAACTATGAATAACCCAGATTTAAAAAAAAATAATATATATATATATATATATATATATATATATATATAATATATG
>JABFIG010000376.1:0-10760 GCA_017139545.1 Ambrosiella cleistominuta | reverse complement strand
CCATAGTGTGCAGGATACGGGGTTCTCGTTGACGGATGTTGTGGGGGGAACTTACTTGGGTTGGGTCGGTCATTGTGAATAAAGATGTGGATTGGTGGGAGTATATAGAGAGGTATGAAAAATTGAGATTTCGGTTCAGTTTTCAAGATATTTTAAAGGGAGGGAAGGGGGGTGGGGGTTAAGATTTGTGATTTTGGTCTTGAGCTCATGAGCTCATGTGGTGTTGAAATTTGCCGGGCTAATCCATGACGCAAAGGGGCAATAGATGTGGCGTAAGCTGTAAAGGCGACAGCATGCTGTCGCTTGTGTGGCGTTGACAGATTCTGCCATTGCTGACCGCCAATTTTTCTGATACTAGATCATGAGAATAGCTTTGCGACGGACAGTGGAATAGTGACATCACTGACATTGAAACTATTTGTATTCTGTCGCATTTATATCTAACCATTTGGTTGACTTTAAATCCTCCCTGTATTTGTATATATAACCGAAAACACCACATAAAACCACCACAATGACGTCCTCTAACAAGAAGAAGAGAGAAAGAGCCAAGGACTTTCAGGTAGGCCACGATCATCACCAGTCACAACAAGTAATGCGCCCCTCTAACCATCCCCTTAGAAAACAAAATTGAAAGTAGGCAAGGCCAAACCCAAGGCCGCTAACTTCACCGATACCGGCTTCAAAGCCAAGTGTACGTCCTCTACCGTCCCCGCTCCAATCTCCACCTGCTAACCACCCCCATAGTCATCGTCATGGGCCACCAATCCATCACCGAGAAATCCCCCAACCCCACCAAACAATTCACTCACCAACTCTCCCTCGCCACCACTTCCAAATCCGACAAACAACGCAAAGAATCCCTCGCCTACCTAACCACTCAACTAACGGCCACCCCCCCCCATAACCCCCTCGGTACCTCCGCCCTCCTCCTCAAAATAATCCCCCTAATCACTGACCTGCATGCGCCCGTCCGCCGCCAACTCCTCGCCTGCCTCCAGGCGCTGCCCCCCGATGACGTCCGCCGCCACGCCGAGAAAACAATCATGTACGTGCGCGCTGGCATCACGCATGTTTCTTCCCACGTTAGTAATGATGCTTTGCTTGTCCTTTCTTGGCTCCTTGATGTGGCCCCCGAAGCCACCGTTTCCTGCCCGGGCGGCTGGGTTAAGACGCTTTCGGCCTTTTGCGCCATTATGGGCTGGTCGGCAATTGGGAATGCCGGGTGGACTAACGGAAGGTCTTCAATGCGTGCCAAAGATAACCTTTCCTACGCAAAACAGATATCCGCGCTCGCCCACTTTATCCGCGTGGGCCTCGGCGACTCGGACAATGACCGGCCTGTCGTTGCCAAAACGGGGTATTTTGACGGACTGTATTCCGTCCCGAGGGACCCGGAGGCATTTTCGTACTTGAATTTATTTGGGAAGAGGGCGGACGAGGATGGGGAGATGTACCAGGATCGCGAGGCGAGGCAGAGGGTGTTCAGGTGGAGGTTTTGGGGGGTGTTTATGGAGGGGAATGAGAGGTCGATGAAGGAAGGGGGGGCCCCGGGGCGGGCGGCAGCCGAGTTGGGGAAGGCATTGGAGGAGGGGATGAAGGGGTTTGATATGTCGGGGGGAAGTGAGTGGTTGGAGTTGGATGCGCTGTGGTGAGAAAGGGGACAAGAAGAAAGCAAAAGACAAAGGGGACATTTTTATATGTTTGTGATACTACGGATGGCCTAAAATTGGGTTTATAGAGATTAGGCAACTTTTGTTTGATATGTTGCAATGTACTATTAGATATTACTTTTGTAAATGCTACAGTCGGTCACTAGTAGCAAGACCGGTTTTACATGTTCTTCAAAATCGTTATCAAACCTTCCACCATTTTCCCAATCGTCAACCCGTACCCCAACGTCACCACCCCTGACACAAACGCCCAACTCTTACTCTGATCCTGCACCGGGTACTGCACTCTTGGCGGGATCGAAGTCCGCACTCCCATCCACGCCATTCGATCAGCACAGACACTCTTGGCATTACACAGACCTCGGAGTCCCTCTTCACCGGCGAATCTCCCATACCCGGAACCACCGACACCGCCAAAGGGAAGCTGCACGGCGTAAAAGACGGCGAAATCGTTGATGGCGACGTTTCCAGAGCGAATGCCAGTGACAATGTCCTGCATGACAAGGTCTGATTCCTTGCCAAAAACAGAGGCTCCGAGACCAAAAGCAGGAGCATTGGCAACGGCTAGGAGAGATTCGGCGGAGGAGTCCTTGGCAGTCATGACCGTCATGATGGGACCAAAGCATTCTTCGTTGGCAATTTTCATGTCGGTAGTGACGTCAGCAAGAAGGGTGGGCGAGAAGTAGTGACCCTTGGGATACTCGGGATGGTTGTATCTCTTGCCACCGGCGAGCAGACGGGCACCCTTGGCAACGGCATCTTCGACAAGAGCTTCTAGACGAGCAAAGTGAGCATCAGAAATCATGGCGCCAACATCAGCCTTGGGGCCAAGGCGAAGAGCCTGGATCCGGGGAGTAACACGCTTTAGGAAGCCTTCCACGAGCTCGGGGACAATAATGATACGCTCGACGCCAATGCAGTTCTGCCCAGCACTTTGAAATGTTCCACGCAGGGCAATCTCTGCAATACGGTCCAGATCCTTCTTAGCGGAGGCAGTCACGATGAATGGGTCTTTGCCACCCAGTTCGGCCACGAGCGGGGTCAGTGATTTGGCAGCATCGGCAGCAACGGCATGGCAGACGGGCTTAGAGCCAATAAAGGTCAAGTGGGCAATGTCCGGGTGGGAGGTGAGATGTCCGGCGACATCGGGCCAGCAGGTCACAGTCTGAACGAGGGCAGGATCATGTCCATGGGCAACGAGAGCACCGCGGACAATGGAGGTAAAGTACATGGAGCTCCAGGCGGTCTGCTCTGACACCTTGACGACGATGGAGTCTCCGGCGAACAAAGCAGAAATGACGGGACCAATGAAGTTGTGGAAGGGGTAGTTCCAAGAAACCAAAGCAGCGACAATTCCCAGGGGTTCGTAGCGAACTTCGTTGCGCTTGTACATCAAAAGCATGTTGGTCGGACGGCACGACGGAGACAGCGCGGCCTCACCATGCTTCAGAGTCCAGCTAAGTTTCTCAACAGTAACCATGATCTCTCCCAACTGGGCATCCACCATTGTCTTGCCCGAATCCAAGCACGCAACCTGGCAAATCTCCTCCTGGTGGTCCAGAACATACTGCAAAAGCGATCTCATGACGGCCCGTCTCTCTGCAAAAGTAGTCTTGGCCCATGTCTTCTGTGCCGTCTTGGCAGCAGCGACTGCGCGATCAATGGACTCGACGGTCGACGGGCGGATGAGGCCGAGGAACTGGCCGGTGCCCGGAGCGTAGCATTGGATGTCGGTGGAATTTGGAAGGCGTACGGAGGGATTGTCGATTTGGATATATTCTTCGGGCAATTTTGGCGGGGGAACGCAGAACTTCTTGGGGCCTTCTTCGCCGGGGAGAAGGAGGTAGATGAAGAGGGCGCAGAGGGCGGTGCCAGAGACGGCGGAGAAGAGCTCGAAGCTGGTGGGGTTGTTAGTTTGGTTGGGTCTGTGGGTATGGAATGAGATTAGGGAGAGAGATGAAGGAAATTTACCGGATTCCGGCGGCCTCAACTTGTTGTTGAATCGCCTGCACCAAATTAATGATGGCGTCAAGTACTGGGTTCGTCGGCGGCGCCTCCATAATACCAGATCGTGTCACTTTTGGTTCACCTTTCGTGACCAAAAGAATCCCGTCAAATCGAATTGGCAGGGTGTCGCTCAAATTGACTGAATGCACGAGAGGAAAGCAAAATAGTTAGGCTTTAAGCACAATAGATTTCTCGCGATTCTAGACTCGCCCAGGTCAAAAGTAGAAGAATTGGCGAGGTGGGAAGGTCAATGATATGATGTGTAGCTAACGCCATATGTGGCGTCTGTGGCGTGTGAGACCAAAGGATGATAGTTAAGTCCTGGCTTTGACCAGACTGTTCATATATGAATTGTACTTGAAATCTTCAAATTCACTTAATTCTGAATCCCAAGTTCTTGGTAAGGTTAGTAGGGTTACCATGGTAGGCATCTGAAATATTTGAACTCAAACTTAAATAAATGGTAACTTGATTTTCAGGCCAATTTGTAAGCCTCAAATTTCAAAGTTAACCTTTTTTTCTTTTTGGAAAGGCATTAGTGAGTAGGTCTGTGGGCGATGAGGGCGTGAGAGTTGTTGGAAATGAACCATTGGGGGGGGGGGGGGGGAGGGGGTTCAGAGATGAAGAGTGCAGTGAGAATACAGGCTTCATGATGGAGGCAATACGTCAGTGTCAATAAGTGTAGAGATGAGGCGCAGAAGCAGAGCTAGAAGGAGAGGAGATCGCCGGTGTACCAAAGACACTTGAGTTGGTTGAGTGATAACGATAGATAAACCGGGGAATTGTGTGCGTACAGATGTAAAGACGACATCTGTTACGGTAATGAAATAATCGGCGAGGAACACACTGGTGCTAGGGACCCGCTCGTGGAGCGAGGCTGAAGGCAGCCAAGGAATCTTCGTTTTCCAACTAAAGGTATCCGTATTTTGAACACAGTTTCACTCACAGCCAGAGTATACCAAGAAATAGATAGAAATATAACAATGCCTACATGTGACATAAGTATCTAAGAACATGTGAACATCGAATCATGATGGTAACAATGATGATGAGAGACATGATGGCTACTGGCTATCAAAAACTAAAAAAAGCCTGTCAACAAAGATCTTGGTTATAGTATGATAAATCCAACTTTGGGTTTAATTTTGCTTGGCCGGTATGGGGACGCAGATCACCGGGATTGATGATCACAGAAAAGATGCAAGATATCACGGGGTATGGGATTTCTAGGGACCTATGGTTAGAAAAGTATTTATGAATAATTGGTCATCGGTGACGGTTTTTGTAGATAGATAATACAGGGATTAAAGAGTGAACTCTCCCGGATATCGATGTCGTGACAGAGTGATGTTGTCAGGGGTGTCGGGGCTCCGGGGGCTCCAGGCTGGACCGGACTGGACCGGAGCCAGAGTGACAACCCAATTTGAAGGGTGGAATCTATATTTGAAATGGGGTAACTGTTTATAAATACTCTTATAGACTCATCATATAATAAAATGTATTAGTGATAGTTGCGAATATCGAGACTGGTGAGTTCACGGATTCAGGACGGTTCCTAACTCTGATGGGGCCTCTCCACTTGCGGTTCTATTATTGATTGCAATTCTATGAAGGCTAACCTGAAGCTACAAAATAGATCTATCAGACAAATAGCTATCCTTAACGCCATTATTATTGGAGTCCAGCAAACACAATACATAACAATTCCCCTCCCTCGGCCCGGAATCATCCTATTATACTAAAGAAACTCAGCCCAAATGTTTTTCTTCCTCTGCCTTTTTCATTTATTCTTATTCGCACTTTTCTTTTAGTCTCTTCCCTTCATTTTCAAACTTAATCATTGCCTCAAAAATATCCTCCGTAATTCCCACCGCCCCCGGCTCCGGTCCCAACCCGGACAAACCACTGATACCTCCGCCTTCCTTCCCACCATTACCAACAAATACCCTGACTATCAGAAATCCGAGATACTATTAAGGGTGCATCCTGGAGTGGCTAGACACGTGTTTTTCGCATGGTTCAGAGAGAAATGGACCGGCGATTTGGACCGGAGCACTTGTTGGGGCATAGAACATAAGTCTGAATAGAGGTACTTTGTGACTTATATTGTGTATAAAATACCCCGTATAATGTAGTATGTATCACAGATAATCTGTCTCTCGCATACTCTCTTGCTTTTTGGGATGGTTGACATACATGTAAATCACTTCCACCTTGCACTCATCACTCCCATTAAACTCAGTAACATTTCCTACATTCCCGTCCTCAAAAACAAAGCTTAAATTCTCTTCGGTAGTATCCCATCTCTAATCTTTCCCCCACGTCTTCCCTCTTTCGACCGAGGCTGACCCTCACACTCCCATCTCGCTCTCATCCCCGACTCTCATACTGGTTCCGGTACCACGCCATTCCAAGTCCCCTCCGCCACGGCCTCTTTGATACCGCACTAAAATGAATAGAGTACGGAAGCCTAGTAATTTGAAAAGGATCAAGCGGGTGACCAAGAAGTTTTGTGAGATGCACCAAAAGATGATGTCCAGGAATATTAAGTATACGATTGTTGCACGCCCGCCTAGTATGCCGAGATAGAAGACCTCAAGCTGACAGCAGAACCAATTTAAAATGGGTATTATGTCTTAATGTATTGATTTCATATACGATGCCCAAAATTACGTATCCGGAGCGACAAAAATATCCTTGCGACCGGGCCGTGCTGGAGCCGGGGGGGCCGGAAGAATTGTCGAGGTTAATCGGAGTTTCTTTACATGAATATTAACAAGTAATTTCTTGTGTAACTAACATAAGCTTGATATACCCAAATTTGGGATACATTATAAGCTCAGGAACTCATATTCAATTTCCCCGACCGGGTTCCGACCCCTCCTAGCCCCGTCGCGCCTTATTCAAACTCGCCGTCGACCGCTCCAAATGCCTCATACACTATACTGCCACACTATTCATCGAACTTATCCTCCTCAAAATCATCACTCCCTCCGCAATTTCTTCCTCCCACTTTCCATCCTTTCCTTCAGCCCCGGCACCGCCACCCACTGCCTCCTCCACCATCAACGTTGCACATGCCGAAAACACCTTGACGGCAACTGGCCACGACCACAACTTGGACGCCTCCATAGTATCTGATGCCGCCACTTTGATGATTTCCCGAACCGCCGTCAAATAAATAGTTCGGAGGCGCGAGAGCATGGGCGGCCGGGCCGAGTTCAAATAAAGCCAGAGCTGTTACTGTGTGCGCGCAGCCTACATACATACGAAGAGAAAAGTAATATTGAGAGACTTCTTCTGCCACGGAATCAATTGAAACTGCGGCGAGAGGTTATGATCTTGCGTTGTCGCCATTACCGACTCGCTGGATTGCAAGTACCCCAGGAGATCCCCCATCACCGCCGCCAACTCCTCCTCGGTATCCGTCACTAAGTTCGCCGCCGGCTCCAAAAACGTCTGCGTCATCGATATAATTAGTCTCATGCGGGTGGTCAAGTTATAGTTAATCCGCACCACACGGGCCATCGTCACCAGATACCACACGGCCATAGGCTGCCCATCCCTTGCCATTGCTCTCTTCTCAACACTTGCATCAACACCACCCATGTGGCGCTACCGATCCCGTCGCCGGTCCAAAGATAGTGGTATAGTCGGCCATGTTCGGAAGCCGACAGTCAAAATCAACCGAGTGGATTACCGGCGGCCGCGGCGGCTGCGGAAGCCACTCGTAGATTACCAAAGTCCACCAAAAATGGCGACGGAGCTGTTGGCCCGCGTAGCTCTCGGCAGCCCCGTTGAGACCGGAGATACATGCGTTTTCGCTGTACATATCGAGACACTAGGAGTACCAAATAATCACGGCACGCACCGGGATGGTGCGGGAGGAGTCGCCCATTGTCGCGAACACGATGTTCAAGATGGCAATTGCCTGCATCGTTTCCAGCCTCGGCTTTGCCATGAAATCTCCCACATCCAAGAAATACATTGCTGCCGAATACCAATTCGCCATATACATCGGCAATCTCCTCCCCCATAAATAAACTCCCCGCCGCCAACAACACAAAATATATTGCCAAACACAACGGCTCCTCTATCCTCAACACATCTTCCAGCATTTCCGGCTTGACCACCGGCGGCACCCGTGACATCGACACAACCTCCGGAATCCCATTTCCTCCATCCACCTCCGTCACCAATGCCAACGCCGCGCAGGGCCCGGAACCAATCTTGACGCCGATAAAGGCCAGCCTTTGCCGGAAGGCTGTGTTCTCGGCGCGGAATTTGGTGACGGCGTAGCTGATGGCTTTGGTGGAGAGAATGTCAGAAGGGCTGAAAACGGTGCGGGTGTGTTTGATGGTGGGGTTGTTGAGGGAGTTGAAGAGTCGTATTTCAAACTGGGCGGCACGGTCAGTGAGGATGGGGAGGGCTCGTGGGGGACCCGTGGTGTGTGTTTGAGATTGAGCCGAAGGGATCGCCGCCGGCGGTAGCCGATGCCCCGGCCCCTGTTAACATTGCAAGTTGAGCTTGCAAGTGCACATTATCACTCTGCAACGTCTAGTAATCAACACTCCTCGGGGCCGTTGCCGCAGTCCGCGGCTTGCCCCAGACCGAGACTAGTTCCTGACGGCGGAGGCGGAAGGGGTGGAAGTGGAGGGTTGGTATATTAGGGTTGGATTGGGCGGGTGGGTTGAAGGTGGAGGTATATCAAGTACCATCGAATCATATGATGGCATCAAGTGATTAACTCGGTTTAGTTATCAATATTTTTTCGCTTTTAGTGACACTACAACACTAACCGATCGCGTGCTCTCATGCCGAGGATCCAAGTTCGAATTTAGGGTTATCGTGTGTTTCAAAAATTTCGCTATTAAGGTTATTCTCCAACTCAAATGCTAAAATCATTTGCCACAATACAACATCTGACGCGTTGGTGATATATATATATATATCGGGATAAGTACTCAAACAGGACGGTACTCTGTTTCTGTAGTACAAAACAGGAATACCGACATGCACGCACTTTAACAACAACCTGAACCTTGTTCAAATCTGAAACAAACGAGCCACCAAACAAGCAACAAGCGCCAGACCAGCAAGTTGACGTTAATCCCGGAGCCTCCTTTAGCACAACGGAACTTCTTTTTTTCTTAACCTTTTGCCATAGTGTATGTTATTCACAAAAATAAATTTCTTGCCGGTAGTCCTCGAAGGGAACACAAATGCTTATTTACTACAGAAAGATGGACAGGATTGTAAATACACAAGCTTACAGATGATGTCATAGTGATGATGCCGTAAGCAGAAAACGTCGGCGTTTCGCAAGAGTTTACTGGTCATGGAAAAAATAGACTGTAGGTGTTCACCAATCTAATGAGGGTACCAGTTGTCCATAAAAATCTTCAGTTTGAATATTCTGATGCCGATTATTCACCCATTACCGCAGCCACCGCCGCCATCATTACTGCCGATAGACACCTATTGTTAACCCTAGGGTTTGTATTGCCCTGGCGATTCTCCAGCTCATACTAAGAATCCATCCCGGACCTCGAACTAACTACCTGACGATCACCATGCTGAGCCACGTTTCATTCAAGGTTTTGAGTACGTGTGTAGTCAGGTAGTCATATTTTATTTATTTATTATGTGATTTGTAGTTGGATTTTCTTCACTGTAGATTTCAGCTGCTCCGTTTCTAGGAGTTACAGCAGAAAAACAACATATCGAACGAAAAAAATTTATATAACAAGCACCCATATTTTGTCAATATGAGTAAAGAATCGCCATGATATATCCCTTGCTTCACTGGATACCTGCTATTTTATGTGATTACAAACCCGAAGGCTCAGAGGGGGGCCGTAGTGATGAGTGTCAATGTCAAACCTGAACTCCTATATAACCAAGATCTTGTCAAGAGAGGGAAAGACAGGCGACGGAGACAGGGAAGGGATGGGGCAAAGGGCAAGGAGAGAGAGCAGTCATCAGTGAGGATAACGACGAAGATAGTTACGATAGTGGATGTATTTAGCTGCTGATGTATATATTTGTTTACATAAACATACTCTAGTATTTGAGACGAGGTAAATATTATTTAACTCAGGTGAGAGTCTGGATCTAGAGACTGAGTGAATATAAAGAGACGACTTCGTATATAGATATCAGCAAGACCTCGAGTCCTACAAGTTAGAGGTTGGTAAGCAAAGCTCCGTATTCCATGTTCCGAATTCAAATCCGGGCAGAAGATGATAAACAATATGTGATGCGGCTTGTTATAGATAAAAAAAAATATAGATATACATGTAGACTTTCTCAAGAAAAGTATCTGTTATGTGAAAACCGTGGTTCAACTGATTCTGTTCTTGTTCCTGCATGCGGGACTGTCATCCGCTCTTTTGACATTGGCCAAGCCTATTCATGCACCAGAAAAAAGACCACCATCTATTTACAAAATTCACCAAAGTTGAAACATGGTAGCCTAAACAATAATTGTATTAGAACCCATTTTAGTTTGTTCCGAAAATCTACATCATAACACGAAGTTTCTTGATTCCCGATAGCCAAATCCCAGTCAGTTCGTCTATTGTGGTAATTGCCAAAACAGGACCTTATGCCCCCCATGAGGAAGTTGCCCCCCATTGTGCTCCTCTCCTTCCCTTCCCCTCGGGTTCGAGGCTTTTCATCCAACGACGATGACGATGACGATGACGGAAGGTCTATTATCTTCCGCTTTATATAAACTTGAACTCTCATGTGAAAAGTTTGTTCATATAGCTCCGGAAGCCTTTTAATAATTGTCAAGGCAAAGTAAAGAACTCAGGATACTGCAGGTACGCCGACCTCGGATACATTATAAGTATACATGCACGCAACGATAACGACGGTGGCTAAATACATTCCACAATTGCATCTCCCCTAAATAACTTCCTCATCAACCACCTGCCGTACCCATGTCGATCAACGTCAATACCAATTCCAGGGCTCATTCATCGTCGAGGCACTCATTTAAGCAAGATTCAAGACTAGAATCTTTAGTTTCTATATCAGTTACTACAACTGCTATACTTTTTATTACTAAAGGTT
>JABFIG010000375.1:0-11095 GCA_017139545.1 Ambrosiella cleistominuta | reverse complement strand
GGGGGGGGGTCTCTCGCTCTCTGGCAGCACTGTGCTATTGCGGTACGAAAGCATGTATATACACATGTAAATGGGCGACGACATCACAAGATGAGATAGGCGCTTACAGATATTTCCTGTGAGATGAGGATGGAGAGGGAAGTGGAAGAATAGACTGGGCTATTCAAAGGCTTCCTTTCATCATCACACCGGGAAAAGATGGCGTAGTTGGAACAAGTGGTTATCGGGCCATGTGGTATGGTATTGCTGGATGGGTGTCTCTTGATTAAAGTTGGCAATATAATATATATTACATCAACGTCCACTTCCTCGTCTTCAAGATTTCATATTGAAAGAAACCTCAGCTCCCACTCAAAAACACATCAAGCCATTATTCTTCTCAACCACTCACCTACAGTCCTTCTACCCCCTTTTCGGCCCTTTCATACTCTGAGCAGCTCGCCATTTCTCTCTCTCTCTCTCTCTCTCCCATCGTTTGGACCTGTTGGACCGTCCCTTATCTCTTCCCGAGCCCCGTTTGCCCGGCCTGGCTGCTTGCAGATTTCTCATGGGGTGGCGGGCCAGATCGTTGGCGCGGTATGTCCTTTCTGTTGGCAATGGGAACCCCATATTGTATTCTTTACACTGTGATCTTGACTTCTATTGTTTGACCACCGGTTTGTTTGTCTCTTTTACTCTCTAGTCACCAAACGGCCACTGTATCCGCCACTGTAGCCTTATCTTGGGCTTGTACACTTCAACTCAAGGCTTCTTAGCTGCCCTGACTTTCTTTTGCTCTCCCCCTCTCTCTCTGTTGTTCATCTCCTCATCTACACGCCTTCGTTCCCTCCAATATTTTCATCTTTGCTTGGGCGTCCCACTCGCTGAATACTTTCTTAGTCCCTTTCATCCTTTGGCTGCCACTTGCCCACTCCTGTTTTATTAGCGTCTGCCGTTATTTTTCAATACTTACACTAAACAGGCAACAAGTAACCTAATCGGTTGTGGGAAAAGTACTTTATCTTTTGTCACCAGAGTTTACGTACCTTCCTTTTCTGTCAAAAACATCACCAACCGGCCGACTAAGTTGAGAATACCTATTGTCAGAGTTTTCTAGACGCATTCATGTTGTTTTCTTCATTTTTTTACTGTATCTAAGTCTTCTAGTGCTATTAAATAGTCTTTGATAACATCTTTATGGAGTCTTATTTTGCAAAAGAAACCCTCTACTGGAATACCGAGACCTCCATCGGCTCTATACCGACGACCCAAACAACACTCTTCAACGATTAAAAAAGAAGAAAAAAAGAACTCACTCCCAATGCTGAATTCTCATCAGCCACCCTCCACCTGGGCCACCCCATCCCCCTCCTCCTCCGCAACATCCCCCCATAAATCCCTCTACATGTCCGGCCCCCCGCCCACTTCCCACCCCACTACCTTTGGCTTGCCCCCGGGAACTCCCACATCTCCCACCCACGACAGCTGGACGACGATCCCACCTCCTGCTTCCCAGCCAATGGACATGTGCCTCCCGAGATATCCAACCGAGTTCCCGACGAAGGTTGACGACCGGGTTTACGGAGGGTATCCAGTTGTCAGTGCGGCCGCAGCTACGGAGACGGTGGCGGGTCTAGAAAGGGTGGATGAGGTAGATAGTAGGTATTATCGGAGGGATCAATATGCAGGAGGGGAGAACATGAGGGCGACAACTAGCTATTCACAGGCAAGATATGTGCCAACTACCGAGGATGATGTGACACCCATCGAACAGTCAGCGGCGAGGAAGAAGATGAAGAGATTCCGGTAAGTACTTATGGCTGTACTTTTTCTTCTCGAGAGATACCTCCATAGGACAATGGACATTCCGGACGGCAAATACTGACAATTTCAGTCTCACACATCAACAAACCAGGTTTCTAATGTCCGAATTTGCAAAGCAGCCACACCCTGACGCTACCCACCGCGAAAATCTCTCCCGACATATTCCCGGTCTTTCTCCCCGACAAGTCCAAGTCTGGTTTCAGAATCGGTAAGTCTTGCTACCCTTTTCCTCCCGGCCACTTGATGGTTTCCACACACACACACACATACGCATACAAGCCACAAAGGAAAAGAATATAATCTAACGCCAATCCCTCCCCTAACCACAGCCGCGCCAAAATCAAGCGTCTTAATGCTGAAGACCGCGACCGTATGCTGCGTATGCGGGCTGTTCCCGATGACTTTGACAATATCTCCGCTCTACATAACCCGTACGGAGCAAATAATCCGCTTCCTCCACCTGTCCCCGTGTCGACGATGCCCGTGGGCTTTGCATATCCAGCGGTGGTGACGATACCGGTGGAGACAGCAACGGGGATGACAACAACGGTTGGGCCGATGGTGAGGAGTGGGTTCTATGTGCCGAGGTATCAGGGGGTGGCGGGGGACATGGTGGCACCAGTTGGTTTGGAATATGGGTATGGACGGAGGGGCGGGGAAGTGGTGAGAGAGGGGAAGGGGAAGAAAGGATATTGAAGTTGGCGGGGGGTTGGACTAGTGGAAGGTAAAGATGTATTGTATGTTTGTATGTTTGTTACTATTTTTTATCGGAGAGGGGGGCCGAGATTGATATCTTCCGTTTGTTTTTTCTTAGTCTGGTCTGTTAGAGGTAGTGGTTGGAGCTATTCATGATTTTTGCTTATTGACTTAGTCATGAGAAATGAAATGATCTGTACGTTTTTAGTAATTCTTAAGTTAAGTTTTTTATTAACACATGACAAGTTACATAGTCAAGCCAACAAGTTAATCACATAACATCACAGGAGACATCAGTGTAGATGATAGCAAGTGAAAGCAACTAAATAAAAAATGAAAAACCGTGCTTCGATAAATGGTATCTTGGAAAGTATCAAAATCTATGTGGAACACATTCATTACCGTCTATGTCTTTCTTTCTTTCTTTCTTTCTTTCTTTCTTTCTTCCCCTTTGTTATATTCTATCTATCAATCAATCATCAATCAACCAACAGATTCCCACCCGCTGTTAATTTATTCATCCCCTCAGCTCTCTCTCTCTCTCTCTCTCTCTCTCTGTGCCCTACTCAGAGCCCTGGCCATGCCACTTCATGGCACCGGGCACCTTGTGATCCTTGACGACAAACTTGCAGTTGTTAAACGTCGTCCATAGCGATTTCCAAAAGTTGGTCTCATCCTTGTAATATAGATCGCCCAGAATGGGCACCAGCGCCTCAGTGGCATCCTCAGCATAGTAGAAAGGAATACGCGAAAAGAGATGGTGTACCACGTGCGTGCCGATGATGCCGTGGAAAATGTGCCTGTCAATCCACCCGTAGTTGCGGTCCACGGTGGCTAGGGCGCCCTTAACAAAGGTCCACGACTCGGCATCGTAGTGCAGGATTTCGGGGTGCGTGTGGTGCAGGTAGGTGATGGCGACGAGCCAGTGGTGCACCCAGAAGTAGGGCACGATGTACAAAAGGGTCATATTGAGCCAGCCGACGTGTAGGCCGAGGGTATAGACGCTGTAGACGGTGATGGCAAGGCCGACGTCGGACATAAAGATGTAAAAGGCCTCGGAGGGGCGGAAGACGGCGGACCAAGGGTCGAAGTGGGAGCGGCGGTACCAGGGCTTTTCCGTTTGCAGGGAGTTGGGGCCGGCGGTGGCATTCATAAAGAGATAGATGGGGAAACCGAAGAGCTGGTGGAAGATGAGGCGGGCAAGCACTACAATGGGCACATCCTCGAAGAGATCGGGGTCCACCAAGGCAGTGTCCTTCTTGTACGAGTGCGAGGCCTCGGTGTTGGGGACAAAGGCCATGTCCTTTTCCATGTGGCCGGTGTACCGGTGGTGTCTGGAGTGCGAGTACTTCCAAGAGAAGTAAGGGACCATGAGCATGGAGTGGGCGGCCCAGCCGACAATGTTATTGAAGCGGGAGTGCAGCGAGAAGGCGCCGTGGCCGCACTCGTGGGCGAGAATCCAGACGCCGGTGCCAATGAGGCCCTGGAGGTAGCCGTAGGTGATCCAAGCGGGCCAGCGGACGTAGGGGTTCTCGATGCTGGGGACATAGATGGCCGCGGCATACATGAGGCCGAAGAACATGGAGAGGTCACGCATGAGGTAAGACATGGAGATCCAGACCTTGGGCTTGAAGCAGTGTTCGGGGATAGCCTTTTTGAGCTCGTCGATGGTGGGGAACCCCTGGGCGGCCTTCTTGACGCCAGGAGCGGACTTGTTGGCCTGTGAGGGGAGGTGTTAGTTGCATTTTTTTTTTTTGGTGATGGTGGTGAGTTAGTCCAAAGATAAGGAGAGAAGAAGTTGTGTGTCTTGGATGTGGTGAAGACCGCCTGGCAGACCTAGATCAACAACATTGTAGTAGGAAACGTGGTGATAGTAGTAGCACTGTTTCAAGAGGACAAGACATACCGCAGTGGGCTTTACAGTAGAAGCGGACATGGTGATTCTAGATTAACGTGTGATACCTCCAAGAATCAACTTGGCGATCTCTCTGTCAAGTAAAAAGAAGAAAAAGAAAACATTTTCTGCAAACTCTGCTGGCCAAAAAAGCGGCGACCCTCAGAGTTTAAAGCAATGAAAGGCCCCTCTCTTCTCTTCCTCTCCTCCTCCTTCCTCTATTCAATCCCAACCCATAACCACCCAAGCAAGACAAACCCATCCCATCAAAAAGCCCAAAAGGGAAGTAAGAAAAAAAAAAAGAAAAAGGAAAAAAGAAAAAAAGGAACGCCTCGTTGACAAGGACACACAGGAACAAGCAAAGGACCGCGATCAAGCATATGCGAACCCCTCTCCCACTAAGATAGACAGAAAGGGATAAAAAAAAGAAAGCCTCACTAGTGTGAACTTGCAGACGTTAGCGTTAAAAAAGAGCATCAGTGTGTGCGTCGGCAAATGTATTCGTGAAGTAATGAGGAGTACTGAGGCGGCCAGACCGTTGAGATTTGTGTGTTCTTGGAGGAGCTAAATAGTTAAAAGCAAAGACTGAGGTTCAATCAATGTTCCAAAACGGAAGACAACGAGAAGGATGTGTGCAAGAAGAGAGACAGAACACAAGGGTGTAGCCGATTTTGATAAAATAAAGTAAATTCAGCGTATAAGCCAGCGTAGCAGCGTCAATGCGGTTGAGGAACTTAAACCAATAGGGGCAGATTGATGAGATGTAGATGCGTAGATGGATTCTAATCGTGAAGTTTTGTTTTAATAGAGACAAAATGGTGTATCATATCTTATCAATGCATCATGAACAGGAAACTACCCTCAACTATCTACCATTTCTTCAAATTTTCATGCCTTCTTTTCTCATGGCATTTTCCCCTCCTTCTTTTCTCTGATCCATCTATCATCCAAGCTAATAACACCAATGGGATTTCCTAAGGGGGAAGGCCCCAAACTACAAGGGGAAACATCGAAGCGCGGCTGGCAGGAGCTTTGGCCGAGCGAACAAGCAATTGGAAGGAACAACAGAAGAGAAAAAAATTGCAAGACAGTGAGCGTATGGTTTTTGTATGGTTAGGTATATGTGAAGGGAAGGATAGTAAAAGAGTTATTTGTTTTTTTATTTCTACTAAAGGACCGGTCAAAAGGAAGAATCAGCAGCAGCAGCGGCGTAGCGATAGGCCAGGGGGCTGGTGATGTTTTATATAAGAAGTGAAGGTATATAAATGGCGGGAAAAGGAGTGAAGTGCTAGTATGCGGGGGGGGGGGATAGGTCCGGAAGAGATGTTGCGTCCTGAGGCGGAGGGTAGATGCATACGTATGTATTGCTTTTCAAAATTTGTAATCTATTATAGAGAAAGGAAGGTGAACGGATGTGACAATCACATGTGAAAAATATATCTCGCAGGCAAAGAGAAGAAGAAAAAAAGGGCTTGAGCAATCTGCGTCCCAACAACATTAGCCACAATCTTTCTTTTTTTTGTTCCTTGGCCTTTTCTTCTGGATTCAAATCCAGCTCCCCACTGGCATCTAGTGCCCTGTATTTCCACTGCCGTGAGTGGCTGCGATAATGTCCGGGCGGATCTGTGGGCAAAGGGGCAGCAGGGTTGTGTGGGTTCATGGACATATAGATATATATGAATATTTACTTGGGATTCGATCGTGGTACGTTGAACGGTTGGGGGGTTTGTCTGAATCTGGGCTGGGCTGGACTGGGCTGGGGAGACTGCATTATACAACAAGAACAGATCTGTCATGGCTTGGTGATGGATATCTTAGCGTTGGTTGGTGTATAATGCTATGTTGTACAAGTTTTTCTGTTTTCCTCTCTTTCTCTTTTTTTTTTGTGAGGCGGAAGGGATTTGGCAGATGCGTAAATGGGCAAGGCATACTTATGTCTTGATCTCATTGGTCCCGTCAGATATCTCATGCATTTCCCCAGGAGTTGATCGTGGGTATAAATCCAGGCCCCAATCAACCAATTGCTCAAAGGACAGTATTTTCATGGTTTCCCACACTGTCCCTATTGGTAAATTTCTGAAGACACTGTGCCACTTCCAAAAGGGCCCCCAACCAAAGTTTGTCCTACCTCCTGCACCACTGCGCATACAAGTTCCCAAATAGTCTGAACACCCTTCTCTCTACCACTGTTGAGATCTATAACTCCCGATTAACCGGCTCGCTTTCCGGGTTGACGAATGTTTCTATATATCTACGTGTAAATCTTGTTCGCAATATCAGACCACTGATCCAGAGTACAGAGAGAAGACAAAGATAGGTATTGGGGGGTGAACCATGTGGGTTATGACTTTAGGGTTATCCGGATGGGCGTTAACGTAATGGTCAATATCGGAAAGGATTGTATTTGAGCGTTGGGTGTTGGGCGTTTGTCTGTGATGGGGCGGCGGCAACTATTTACGCAGGTGATATATATACATGCGTACTTTAGGTATACAATATACAAATGTGATACCAGCAGCCCACTCAGATGGAAGAGAAAGGGCGGAAAGACAGATGCAGATAAGCGTTGTGTTTTTGTTTGATGAATAATATATATAGTGTGTTGTGAGATTTTAATATTCCGAAAAGATTAATAAGCCTGAGGCTATTCAATAGGGAAGGTTCCAATTGGGGACAGAGAGGAAGACAAAAAGAGAACATTATCACATTTTGGATTGAAGTTGGGCAGTATTCTCAGATTCTTGGCCCAGTTGCATTTTAACAAAATAATAATAATAATGTGCTCAAAGTTGAAGTCAGGAACAGGAACGCATTAGTGTTAAGCCGTGATTTTCTTAACAAATTTAATCAACAACATGCAGTGTTTCATTTTTTTTTTTTTAGTTCTTTTTCTTTTTCTGTTTTAGTGTGATGCATATTTTCATGTACGGCTGCAACTTTTGCATTCCAGTTGTAAAACAGTAACCCTTTTTGATGATAAGTTGGATTTATTGTTGCTATATAGATAGATATAAATATAGATATACTTGATCTTATCTGTTTCTGTTCAACTATAGATACAAATGGAGAAGAACCCTCTCCTGGTATCTCCTATTCTACCAAACTTCCAGAAGCCTGTCATTTATCCTGGAAATCTGAAAAACTCCCCCAGCCTAGCAAAAAAGACTTACCCTTTCACCCTCGGCGACATGCGCGGCCAAGGTTAGATTATATTGCCCATGTTTGACCATGTTTGGTGGGAAAAAAAAGTTTCAACCTTTCATCAATTATTCCCCCCTGTGTTTGCATCTGTATGTTTGTTTGCCTGGTCTGCATCGGCATGTGTGCGTAGGCGCATTTGCGTATTCCATATTCCAATGCGTGTATGCGTGTAGAAGAGATGTAAAGCCCGGAGCCGAGAGCAGGGCCAGCAACGGAGGGTTGATGTTGCGTCCAAACCCTAGAACAATATCAAAATTGAACTAGACTCACCCTCTTAGTCTTATGTATCTGCTACTTCTACTAACAGAGCCGCTCGCTTAGCTCAGTTGGTTAGAGCGTCGTACTAATATTCAATAATGAATATTGAGTAATGCGAAGGTCGCCAGTTCGACCCTGGTAGTGAGCATCACAACATGCTTCAAGGCTTCTATTTATATGGCTAATACGTGTGGATTTTTCTTGTTTTTTTTATTTTTATTTTTATAGTTTATGCAACATGAGAAAGAAACTAAACTTTTATCCACGTATATACATATCTAAATTACTGTACTACCACCTATGTGTAAGTACCTCGTAGATTACCATATCCTCTCCATCATCGCTTAACTCCTCTTCACCCCCCACAACTCTCCATCGTAAACTCACTCGCCACCCTCCCATCCAATACCTCCAACGCCCCCTCGCCAAACAACCGCCCCAACACCCACCACCTCACCGGAATCAACACCATAATCACCACCGGGAACCCCACGGCCCCCTTTGTCTCCGTGACAGCCATCGTCCCCGCCACCGCCAACAACTGCAACCCCACATACGCCCACACTTTTCCATCCCGGACATCCCACCACCGAACTCCGTTTCTGGTTCTTTCTCCAGTCGACAGCTGTCTATTTTCGCGACGATGATGACCCCGCTGGCGCATCCGGGGCTCTTCGAGGGTATATAGAGCAATTGAGGATTCATCGCGCAGCGGCACCGAGGGATCGCGGAGCAGATAGGCAATTTTGTGGACGATGGGGTTGGAGGCTTGGGCCTGCGTGGCCATGACAAAGAAAAGTCCGGCGAGGACGCCGTGGGGGATGGTGTGGAGGACGGTTTGCAAGGGGCCAGTCATGAAGATGAGGGTGAGAAGGCCCTGGGCGAGATTGGAGACGCGTTGTTCAACGACGTGGGTAGCGGGAGGAGGGGGGTTCTTTTCAGAGGAAGTGTTGAGGGGTCGAGAGGCGGCTGCTTCGGGGTCAGAGAGGGCGGCGGTGGTGAAGGTTGGGGAGCGAGAAGAAGAGGAAGACAGGGACGGAGGGGCTTGGACACAGAGGGAGGCGGTGTGGAAGGGGGCTTGTGGAATAAGGCCGTTGGGGAAAGGGAGGCCGAGGAGGCCGGCGATGGCAGTAGTGATGCCGAGCAGGAGAAGATCCCAGTGAAAGCCGGCGGGTTTCCGAAGCGGGAACTCGGTGCCCTGGGCGATTAGCGAGGAGACTGCAATGAGGAGAAAAGGGATTAGCTTTTTATTTTTACTGTCGGAGCTTATATAAACAGATTTGGTAAATAAGAAAGAGCAGAGGAAAACTCGAGAAAAACTCACCGTTGTGGTCGAACCAAAAGAGAACAGTCAAGAGAATGCCAAAGGGCAACGCCAAAAAGACCTCCCCGGTGCTCAGCTTCGACGGATCAACAAACCACCCGGTGCGCCCCGACGGCCGGAAGGCACCATCTTTGGGTAGCGTCTCAATATGCACCTCGCGCATCCGCCCAATATGGACGAACCCTGTGAAGAAAACAACAGTCAACGGCGTCCCATAGTCGGCCAAGACGGTGCGGATGTTCCTCGTAAACAGGCGGCTCGAGCCAACGCGGGCAATGGTGATGGCGGTGAGGAAAACGAGGAGTGAGACAGTGACTGATAAATAAAACTCGGGGCCGTGGCCGAGGCGGGCGAGGACCTGGATGCCCTTTTGGAGGTAGATGGTGGCAACGTAGAAGCCGAAGACCTCACAGGGGAACTTGGTGATGTAGCGCAGCAGGTTACACGAGTTTGTCACAGCGAGGAGCGTGTGGAGAAGGAGGGACCAGAGGGCAATCATGCACATGAAGGGGAGGTACGGAGTCGGAGGGCCAGAAGAAGAAAGAATGGAGTAGACGGTGGAGTTGAAGACGGTGATGGGGCCAGTAACGCCGACGATGACAAGGGGTTGGCAAGCGAAGAGGGAAAAGATGGCGGCGCCGAGGACGGAGGCGAGGAGGGTGGTGGAGACGCCGTAGTGGTGGGAGGTGGAGGTGAACATGTCTAGGGAGAAGGCGAGAGCCGGGAGGATACTAGGAGAGGAAGTTAGTCAATCAAGAAAGAAGCGGTGTGAAAGAAAAAAACGGACTTGGCGAAGAACATGTAGATGGTGGACGGGATTACGCGGTAGTCCCAGGCGTCGGTCCAGTCGCTGATATAGTATGGTGCCCGACGACGGAGATCGCGGAGCATGCCGCGGGCGAGCCACATGGTTGGCGGATGAGCGGTGAAACGGATGTCTTTGAGGTTAAAGCATCGGGGGGGTGAGTTTTAATGAGAGTAGTAGTTCCAGGGCGATATATGGGGCCGTGGGGAAGTGAGGGACTATGATGGATATAGATGTTGGGATGAGTTGCGGTGAGATGTGATTATCATCAATAGTTGTCGCATGCTGGAAAATTGATCAAGACCCGGTCTTTTGTAAGGGTCCTTTAGGGTTACCAAATGGGCTGGCTTACCCACTTGGGAATCTACAACCTTGGGAAAAAAAAAAGAATAATAACCATCAGAGTTTGAACTATAATCAAGATTAGCTACCGTATTGTTATTCTGAGTACCACTCCACCAACTCATATCATCGCACTTCCAACCTCAAGTTTACACTTCAGCGAGGATAACTTCTTTTTACAAATACATACATCAATGTATCTATATCATCATCTCTCCCACGTGACACCATCCCTCCCCTTCCTCGTCTCTTCCAGAACCCATCGAACTCTCTTTGAACTCTCTCCTCCTTGGCCACCATCACCGTCACCACATTTCTTTTTCTTTTTGTCTATTTATTTAAATACCATTATCAATTGATCATCCACTAATAACCGCTGATCTGATCCCATCAAACCATCAACTTATTGTCTGTCCTCGCTTTTTCCCGATTTGATAAGCCCAAAGGAGGATCGCCGGTAGTGTCAGGGCCCTGTCTGTCTGTCACAAAAGAAAAAAAAGAAAAAAAAAAGTAAAGGAAGAAGAAAACCCTTTGATGTTTGTCACATATTGTAATTGATCCTTTTTTGAGTTCTTTTGGCGTGATCTAATCCACGTCCACTCAGTGCCGGCGTTGGCTCAGCCCTCTTTACACCACACAACACCCATACGTCATACCCAATACGTCATAGCCCCCCCCTCGCCCACCTCACCTCATCTCACCCTCCCCAATGTTCCCACCAACAACCATCACAACCCCTACTCCCATCCCCGTACCCACCCCCACTCCCACG
>JABFIG010000374.1:0-11152 GCA_017139545.1 Ambrosiella cleistominuta | reverse complement strand
GGCCAAGACCGCGGCCGTGTTTCATGTTTTTTTTTTTTTTTTGTTTTTTTGGGGGGGGGGAGTTTTGCGGGAAGAAGACAATGATGGTGGGCTGGACAATAAAGTCATTTTTATTATTATTATTTTTTAGGTGTGTCTGTGTGGTTGTGAAGAGACGGGTTTAGTTGAGCTGTAGAGCTTTTGGTTGTTGCCGTGATATTCCTTTTTTTTTTTTTTAAATCCCTCTAAAGTATTCAACAATTATCATTTTCATGTGATTGTTGCTTTCTTGCTTTCTTATTGTTGAGCTTCCTGGCATTTTCTAGTCCTCAAGCTTTCGTGCCTGAGGAATATATAAATCAAAAGGCTGGCAATTTTGTTGCAGAGACCAACAGGCATAGCTGACACGGGCATTTCCTTCATTCTTTTAACAGAAAACAGCCACTGTGAATAAAAGAAAAGTCTCTGCCACTCGTTTCCAATTTTCAAACTTGACTTTACACTAGGCCACCGACTCTGGTGGGATATTCCCCACTCCCTCAACACACAACAACAATATGCCTTTCTCTCGATCGTCACTAGGCTCCAGATCCTCGGCACCCGTAGCCGCCGACCTCCTCGCTAACCGCCGCTATGAATCCGACTCGGAGCAGCAGACCCGACAACGTCCCCGGCACATTGAATCGTGGCGGCCATCACGGCCACCACGGCTATCGACGTCTCGATCGCGGTGGAAACAGTCGACAAACTCGGATACGATACCCACAGCACCGGCTAGTGCCGTGCTCCCCAGTTCGGCGCTGACGCTGTCGCCCGTAGACATTAACTCGGCGGGTACGGATGATGCGGCAACGGGAAGTGCGGGGCCGTGGGGGGCGTTTACGTTTGCGCAAAGGAGGACGAGGACGGTGTCGAATGACAATTTGTACAGTGCGGCCCGGAACAGTGCGAGTAATAATAATGGTGGGTGGGGATCGGAAACGGTGGTGGTGGTGGCAGCGGCGGCGACGACGGGACAACAGGGGGCGTGCAGTCCGTCGCCGGGAGTGGATCTGAACGAGACGTCTTTCTATGCTGATAGTGTCAGTTCACAAGAGGGCGTTGCTGTTCTTCCGCAAGCGGTGATTACGACGAATATCTCGGCGAACCCAACGGGGGTTGCGGGTAAGGCGAGCCGGGCGTCGCGAGGACGGGAGTTTTTGTCGAGTTTGTTTGGGGGGAAGGATAAGGATCGGAAGGAAAGGGCGCGGTCTAAGTCGCAGGGTCGCACAGTTGACTGGGATTGGGATAGACAACGGGAAAAAGACGACATCAGAGGTCAACAACAACAACAACAACAACAACAACAACAACCTCGGGAACAACAGACCGTTGACGCCCAAGTGTCACTGCATATCATGGTAAAACCCTCATTGGACGACGGAGACGGAGATGCGGACAATGAGACAGACAATGACAAGGACATCCGAGTCAGCACGCGTACGCGCAAAGCGGCAATACACCGGAATACAATGCCGGCAATGTCGTCGTCATCATCGTTATCGTCGTCAAAGCCGGCTCCGAGGCCGATACGGGCGGGAACAGTCAATGGCCCTGCTTCTTCATTTTTATCATCATCATCATCATCACCGGTGACGTCAACATCTCAGATGGCCCAGTCCCACAGCTATTCTAATTCTCTGTCGCTGATGCACCACCATCAAGTCCCGTCTCAACGGCAGCTGCCGCCGCCAATGCCGTTACCCATCCAGATGCCGCCACCGCAATCACAATCATCGTCTTCAACCAGAAAGAAGAAACACACCGTGTCTGCCTCGTTTTCGATATCGTCCACCTCCTCGTCTTTGGCAACGAGACCTCCGAGACGGAGCTCAAGACCACCGCCGCCATCCCGGTCGCGCACATTTGTGGACATGACCAGCCCGTCTATCAAACAGAAATCCTCGTTGACTGCCCTTTCGACGTCCGGCAGCCTGAGCAGCGAGCCGCCCACGGAATTGAAGCTTTCAGTGGTCCCGCCGCCGGCGAGTCTGGCCATTGAGGGAGGGCCGAAGACGGCGGGCGCTGAGTTTTACTTTGCCGAGCGTGAGCGTGATCGTGAGTCACAGTGGCTGCAGCAACAGCAACAGCAACAGCAACAGCAACAGCAACAGCAACAGCAACAACAAGGAATGGAAAAGGGGGCGATTGAAAAGAGTATCGAGGCGGTGCGGTTAAAGACCAAGTCGCTGAGCATGCGAAGGCCGCGGCGCGGGTCGGGGACTGGGGTTGCACCAGTGTCGGTGCCAGTGGGGGTGGGAATTGGGTCGGGGCCGCCCAGTGCAAAGGGGATGGGGAGTCCGGGAGTGCCGGTGCCAATGGTGGAGATGTCGCCGGAGATTGTCAATATGACGTATGGAGGGCAGGGAGATCGGGATTACTATGCGGGGGGGAAGCGGGACAGTGTAATGACGACGAACATGGTGCCGGCAAAGTTTTTGGTAAGTCTTTTTTTATATTTTCTTTTTTTTTCTTGTCTTTTTGTTTATTGATGGTGGCGAGTAAAAAGTGTCATCCCACTTTGAAGGGTTAGTACGGCTCTGGTTCTCAAACACCCTACTTTGTTTCTTGTGCTTGATGGGTCCCGGAGCCGGTTGGACGGATCACGGAACAGAAACAACCCTGTCGGTCAAGCGACCACAAGGTTTTGTTCCCTTGTTTTCTCCCCCACTCACATAAGTGGTGGCATGATGATGGTTGAAATGCGGCATGAAAAAGGAAGAAGAAAAACAATAATTGGGGGGTTTTTTTTTTGCTGTGGCCTGATTGCCGGTTCTGGATCTGAATCTTATTTTTGGAGAGAATGAGAAAAGGAGTGCGGTTGGGTGTTGGCCGGAAATAGTGGAAGTTCACTTTTTTCTTTCTTTTTTTTTTTTTTTTTTTTGTCTTGATCTCATTTTCATTTTCTATCTTGGCATCATCTTTTTTTTTACCCCTCAAACCCCACCAAAACATCCCTAAAAAAAAAAGGACCACCTTTGAGTGTAAAACTCTGATTTCCGGGTTTCCGTCGAGCTTTCTTCGAGCTTCGCTGCTGTTGCTTTTTTTTTTTTTTTTGCCGAAGCAAGAGCCTTTTATTTTTCTTTTCTCCAATATTTTCTTACAAAATTACTTCAACTTTGACCTAAAGACTGACGCCACCCAGACACCGCAAAAAGAAGTTCCACCGCCGCTAAACTCTCCCACGACCACGGCATCCCCACAATCATCAACAATCACAACCAACCTCTCGGCCCGGCCCTCTCACTCGGCCACATCCACCTCTACGTCTGCCCCCGCCTTTTCATCAGCCTCAACTTCCTCTCACGCCGCCGCCCCCACCAAAACCAAACCCACAAAATCCACTCCCGCCGCGGTCGCCATCCCCCGCTTCCTTGCTACTACGGCTACCACCACCATCACCACTACCACCACCACCCATCGCAGGCCCCCCCTCAACCCCAACAAGCCACTGCCCTCGCCCCCCCGCCGCGACCCTACGTCCCGCCCCGTCCTCAAGATCCAGCGCATCATGGCCACCCTCACCGAGGCTGACCTCGAGAAGCTCTTTTCTGGCGCCCCGCAGTTCTTTGCCCGCCAAGAGGGCCACAATACTGGCGCCCCCCACCCATCCGCCGCCTACCCCTGGGATGAGGATGTCACTATCCGCGACCTGAGCGACCACATGCGCATCGGCGACCCGGCCTGGAGCGCCATGACTGCCTGGCCCCATATTCCCGTGCGCATCCGCCATGCCTCCTCCGCTTTTGCCGCTTCTGCTACTGCTACTGCTGCTGCTGCTACTGCTACTGCTGCTGCTGCTACTGCTACTGCTACTGCTACTGCTACTGCTACTGCTACTGCTACTGCTACTGCTGCACAACGCGCCAGCCTCGATTCCTTTACGCTAGGGTCTCCAGTAGCCGAAGATTATTCCTACCCCTGGAATCCGCTTTCACACACTTCAACGGCGACTGCAGAAAATGCCGAGGCGGAGGCTGAGGAGGCTTCCCCGCTCTCCCCGCTCGTTTCCCAGGCCGCGCCGCCCGAGAAAAAGCGCGGCCACTTCTTCCCCCGCTGCCGCGAGCGCCCCAGTATGCTACACATGCAGGGCCTCGAAAAGGGCACCATGGGTTTCCAGAGCGCCCTCGAATTCGGTGTCGCTGATGCCCTCGCCCAGGACCACGATGCCTTCGACGTCCACCACCACCACCTGCCCCGCAACCCCGAGGTCCAGGCCGCCCGCAAGCGCCTGCTGACCGCCCGCGACGGCCTCCGGCCTCTCGACGAGCGCGCCATCCTCGACCGCCTTGCCACCTGCTGCCAACGCTACCGCGACGCCGCCATCTGGGGGCCCAACCGTTGGCCCGCCGCCAACAAGACTGACTCCCACGTCCCGGACACCGCCGCCCTCTACGCTGAATTGTACGGCAAGATGCTGCAGCCCCCGCTCAAGTACGTCAACTTTGACGAGAAGCGGGGCTCTCTCGAGCCGCAGATCCGGTCCCTCGTCCAAACCCTGGCCGCTCCGAACGCCTGGATCGACTTTTCCAAGGTCGAGTGGCGCCTCCAGATTGGCCAGCTGCTGTGGGGGCTTGATCACGATGATGAGGTTGTCGAAGATGACAACGATAATGATGATAACAACGACGACGATGATGACGGCAGCAACCTGGAAAACCCCGATGCTCTGACCGAAGGAGATCCGAACCGTGGCCTGGTTCAGACATCGGCTAATATTTATACTACCATGACCAACCTGCACATCCAAGAACGCACCTGGCTGCTCGCCCAGATCCTGCTCTCGTGTGAACTCCTGCTGCGCCTTGACATGATCACTACCGACGAGGAGCTCGGTATCGGCGCCATCCCCCTTGCCTCGGTGCACCGCTTCGAAAAGGAGGCCACCGCCCCGGTCAAGTGGTCGCTGCTGCTGGCCCGCGCCTTTCTCGAAAATGTCGACATATCATTGTCCACCGACCATGTCCCCGTTGATGCCGCCGCCACCACCACTGTAGCTGCCGCCCCCGAACTCCATCTCTCCATTACCAACGGCGCCCCTGCCCACGAACGCAGTCTCGGCGGCTGGCTTGCCGGTCTCACCAAAAAGATGGCTCTCCACCACCGCAAGAGCCGTCGCAACAGCAACAGTGCCGGAGTAGCCCCCATCTACCACCTCAAGGGCCGCTTCGCCGACCGCCAAGTCTACGGCCTGCTGCACTTTGCCCGCGTCCTTCGTTGGCCCGACATCGCCGCTTACGAACGCCGCATCATGGAAAATTGTTTTGTGGTTGACGAAAAGGTCGCCAACAACGGTGTGCCGCCTACCGTGGCTTCCAAGGTTGCCTCGGCTGCCGGCCCACCCCTCGACAAGATGATCACCAACAAAAAAAAGACTATCATCAAACTAACAAAAAAGGAACATGCCCCACCCCGGCCTGCCCCCACTGCTGTCGACCGTCTGCTGACTCCCAAGCCGCTGCCGTCGCGCCGCCGCCACGTCTCGGCCACGCTGCACGAGGCTGGCTGGCTTTCCAAAATCTACATGTCAGGCATCATTCTACCTGGCGAGAGTCTTGGATACCTGCTCATGGCCACCCTGATTGAAAACGACCCGGAGGCTGTGCGCACCCTCGGTGATCGCGCCAATCTGTCGGGCGGCTTCGTCTGGAAGGGCAAAAGCTTCTGGAGCACCTCCAACATTGTCGGCCGCGTGCTCGCTGCTGGCCGCGGCGCCGCCCAGTGTCTGACGTGGGTGTCGACCGATGTGGTGCCTGTCGGTCACAGCGTCGGCTGGGTCGACGTTGTCAGCCATGGCGTGCCCGAGGATCTCGAGAAGACGGGCAAAAAGTCGCGCCTATGGCAGCAGAAGCAGGATATTGAGGCCGAATCGAGCGTGGTCGGCGACGGCGACATCAAGTCTACGCTGCCGGCCGACTTTATCATTCCGTCCGAAGACATTTACTTGGTGCAGCCGCCGCCGGTGGCCGTGGTGCTGCACTCATTCGAAGTGCCCAAACTAACGAAGCAGGCGACGTGCGAGGCGACGGCGGCGGAGCCGGGATCTGGGCCGGAACCGGAATCGGAGTCAGACCCAGATGCGGACGCGGCCCAAGAGGCTACAGACTTGCATGGCCAACTAGCCACTACTGCCACCACTACGGACTATTTGCGACTGTCATCGACTGTCACGTCGGCCCGGGCCACCGACCAGACCACGTCACCGGCGCTGCCGGCCTCGTTGCGGTTTGCCGTGACGATTGGCGACGACATGACGCGTGAGGTGCGGGTGTCGCTCGAGCACGACATTGGGTTTGTCACGGCACACCCGTGCGTGCCGTCGCAGCACGTGCGGTTCCTGCGCTCGCCGTCGTCGCCGACTATCCAGCAGATTGACGTGTCGGGTACGGGCATTACGGGCAAAGTGATGAGCCCCGCGGTGATTGCGGGCCACCCGCTGCACCGGTTCTTTACGTATACGATTATGCACATTGGCGACCTGCTGCGGCGGCCGCGTGACCACACGCTTGAGGATCTGCTGCTGGCAGCGTCGACAAGCCAGAACCGGCGGGCGCAGAACATGCCTCCTCCGGCGTCTTCGGCAGCCGGAGTGTCGGCAGCGTCGCGGGTGGTGCTGGTGATTGATTGCATTACAAACCAGGGAGCGACGGCGATCCCGGTGGCAAGTGCGGAGGTTCCTGGATCGCCGACATCGCCGGTGATGCAGCGGCGGCACGAGTGGCCGCACATGCACGCGGAGAGTCGGGGGCGGCAGTTTGGCAGTGACTTGGAGATGCTGGCGCGAGGGATTTGCGCGCAAAAGGGGTGGAATGTGGTGATTAGCCGGCGGCGACGGGGGTGTTTGAGCTGTGCGATTCGGGAGGCGGGGGCGCTGGGATGGCGGGTGATAATCCGGGTAGAGTAAGGGAGGGCCGAGGAGGAGTGATCTGGGAGGAGATACATGTATTATGAGGGAAAATGACTTTTTTTTTGTTTTTTTTTTTTGGGGGGGGGGGAGGAGGAGGGGAAAGTCAGGGTCATGAATGAGATATCCCCTACATTTACGTCTACATTTACACACACACACACACACACACATGTATACTGGTTTCAATTGACTTGTTTCGAGAGGTCTATGACTTTGGACACTGCATCGTGAACTTTACGAGAGTCTTCAGTCTCAAAGTGCCTGATGTAAAAAGTGGGACCATGTCGTCACGATGATCCAGGGCAATTTTTGAGTGTGACGGGCTTAATTTGGTTGATTACGGGTGAGGGTGGGGAAAACGGTACAAGGGAGAAACACTGATATGGGGGGGGGGGGGAGGAGATTCCCAAATTGAAGAAGCGAGTGATGGTTCCGGAAGAATTGTATTTATACGTAGGGTTGCGCCATGGTTTTTAGGGGTTGTTAGTGGGTTTGTGTGATGTAAGCTAGCTAGCCAGCCGGATTGGAGCTTGGAAAGGTTAGTGCTTGATGATGTGTGTGGGGAATCACACACGGGCTGGAGGTTGAGACTGGGAGTTGGTTTTATATAGCTAGTGGCCGGGTGTAGATTTGGACTTGGATTTGTATGATGAAATAGAGGGAAAAGAAGACAGGCTTTGTAATGTGTGTTGTGTGTTTTAGATAGATGGACAGCTGACAGCTGGGAATGGACACTGTTTGTTTCTTCTTCTTCTTTAATATCTCTCTTTAGTCTTTCCCCTCCCCATAACTTTCCCCTCCTCACAATCTTCATCTTTTCATCTTTCTGTTACCGTCACCATCTCACAAACCACGCTCACTATCCATTCCAATAACCTCTTTATTCTCTTCTCTTCTCTTCTCTTCATCTCGCCCTCGCTGTCCCGTTGGTTACATACGACGTGCTTCTGCATGACGGGACACACATGCTCGTTTTGCCCTAGAGCGACTCACCCACCGTCGTAGTCTTCCCGGCTCGGCTTGTGTTCCACTGTAACCCAGCCCAAGCAAAGGAAAAGACAAAAAGTCAGACTGTCCGTATGGCATCTTGGTTGATTAATTGAATATTTATCACAACCCTCGAAAAAGCATCGTGTGCGCCTGGGGTGTTCGTCACTATTCGAGGACACCATTGGCATTCACATTCTTGTATTGTTGGCGCTTCTCGAACGGGAATCTCCCTATATTATTATCATTATTATCAGTATTAGCAGCATTATTATTATTATTATTATTATTATTTTTTGAGGCAAAGATAAATGTATGTGATTGCACTGACTCAGGAACCATGGCGCATGTGCATCCGCTACCTTGATATATTTAATACTAACAAGCCACTGTATCCTTCTCCAGATCTTCCACCACTAAGAAGGCCCCCCTGCCAATACTCGTACGGTGCATTCATATGCGGGTACCTAGACTTGCACCTGCAATCCAGTCAGCCCTCTTCCAGCCCAGGCCACTGCTTTCTGTTTCTCTCTATCTCTCTCTATCTCTCTCTATCTCTCTCTCTCACACACAAAAAAAAAAAATGACAGGACGATCATCATTGTATAAGACCAATAAGACCCTCCGGCCCAATGACTCTCGAAATCATCACCGCTCTTCTTCTTATTCTTCGTTCTTTTCCCCACCCACATCTACATCCCGGCCGCACGACGCCACTGCTGCGTCCATAATAACACCCAATCCTGACACAGGCCTCTCAGCTGCTGCTGCTGCTGCCGCCCTGAAACGCTATCCCTTGGAACGCACCAACGTCGCCCAAACCCAGCCCACCACCCGCTCCAATTCGTTGCGTCGGAGCCCATCGGTCTCATCTATCTCAAGTTTCTTTACCCGCAGATTGCGCCGCAATCGGTCCTCGTCTGTCGACTTTGGTACCGTGGGTTTGGGTCGCTCGTCGGCGCGTCGCTCACTGTCGGTCATCTCTCTGAGTGAGCGCACCCTGCGTACCACAACTATATCTCCAGCACCAGCGCCTCGCCAGCGTCAGCGCCAGCATCAGCATCAACGCAGCTCGTCTAATAGATCTTCAAATGTCTCTACTGCCGCTCCTCCATTCCCACCACCACCACCACCATCACCACCGCCAGTCCCGCGACTACCCCAGGGCCTCGAATCCGTCTCCTTCCTGCAAACCTGTCACCGCTCGAGATCCGCCAACTACAATAACGATTTTGCTCCTCGCACCTCTCGACTTCTTTCCCCCGGCCCTCCCGAACTCGCCTCCGCCATGCAGAATCCCGCCCCGGTGCGTCCCCGGGCCTTGTCCCACTCCTCGCGCCCCACGAGTCCCAGCCCGTCAATCAACTTTTCCTACCCGCGGCTGAACCGCTTTTCCGTCCCTGAGGACACCAACAGCGATGTTGTGGTGTATGGCCCACACTCACGTCGCTTGGTACCGAGGTCTGAATTGGCCGCCAACGCCCTGCACCGCAATGGCGATCAGTACCAGCACCAGTACCAGCACCAGTACCAGCACCAGTACCAGCAGCCTCAGCCTCAGTCTCAGTCTCAGCCGCAAGCACAACCAGGGCCCGAATTCCTCGTGCAGCCCATCACCACTGCCAATGCAGGCGGCGGGAGAGGACAAGGTTCGTCGTACCTTGACTCTACCACTACTGCTAATCACCCTGCCTTAGATCTTGACGACCACCACGCTTCATACCACACCCCAGATTATTCGTCGCAGTCAATTGCTCAGGATCCCCGGATTTCCGCGCTCACTAGATCGCCGCCTCCAGTTCCTAATTCATCCTTATCACCACCTGAATACCGGACCGTCTTCTTAAACGGCCAATCCGTCTCTTCGACTCGCTTTGTCCACACCAGTGATAACAACACTCGGTCCACAGCCCCCGGCGCTTCTGTCCCCTCCCACTCGGATCCCAACCGCCACCACATGCCCCCCACGGGCTCGGCTGTCCCGCGCAAGTCGGCCTTAAAAGGCACTCAGGCTGCTGCTTCTGTATTGCCGACTGTGGCCGGTGTCTCCGCTAACGGCGTCGCTCCCAGATCCGTCAACGTCGCATCCGAGGACGAACCCAGCAGCCCCGTCAATGTCTACAAAAGGGTTAGCTTTGATCAGCAAAACACAATTGCGCAGCCAGACAGCGCTTACACTAGTGACTGTGGCAGCTTGTCCAGGAAGAAAAAGAAGCGCTGGTTGCCGACCTTGGGCCGCTCCAAGAACAACAACAACAAGAAGAAGAAGAAGAAGAAGAAGAAGAACAACAACAACAACAACAACAACAACAACAACAACAACAACAACAACAACAACAACAACAACAACAACAACAAAGACTCTCTAGGGTCCGAATCCGAGGTTGACTCTCCTGTGGCGTCTGCTTTCCCGGCCTTTGCCCCCGGAGATGAGGCAACTGCTTCCTCGGCCCCCTTGGCTCCCCAGGTCCCCAACATTGCCTGGAAGCAGGGCCACACCCCCCACATCTCCCAGGACTCCGGCATTGCTTCAGAGGACTATCGCCGAAAGTCCAGCACCCCGTCGACGGCGTCGGCTTTGTCATACGAGCACCACCAGCTACCCACCATCAGAAGCGGCACCGAGCTGCACACCGACTACCATTACTATTACCATTACCATGACCACGAGTCCGACCCCCGCTACGCCCTGGATCACGCCCTCTCGGAAGTCAACGCCCAGCACATCAAGGTCCAGAACCCTGACCACCACTTTTCCGAGCCCATTTCTCCCATCATTGTGACGCCATCGGTCGACGGCTCTGATGGATACCGAGATACTCCTAGTCCGATTAGTGACGACAGTGGTGAAGTCTTTGGATCCGGTCTCGACTCTGTCGATGATGACAACCACCCCTCAACCTCGCCTTCACCCAATGAGGAGGACCAACCTGAGGCCGTGCATATGGAGGATGTTGTCGCGGCGCAGGTTCCTCCAGTTGCCCCTGACCCGCCGGATTGGGACGACAATTCTCCCTCTTTGTCTTATCCGCTAGTCTCGTCCATGGGACTCTACCGCTCACCGCATATACAATCTGCTGCCGAGGCCCCCGGCTTGGACATTGTCCACAAAGAGTCTAGAGATAAAGGAGACAGCTCTGTCCGGAATGTTGACATACCCGGCAAATTTCCTAGCCGCCAGCCCTCTGTGGCCTTGGCCTCTTCTTCTTCCTCCTCCTCCTCCTCCTCCTCCTCCTCCTC
>JABFIG010000373.1:0-11184 GCA_017139545.1 Ambrosiella cleistominuta | reverse complement strand
ACTCCCACGCCAACCCCCGCCCACCGCCGCCCCCCCGGCCGCGTCCACAAAGGCGTCCGCTCCGTCTTCTCCGACCCTTTTGACGAACACCGCTCCGTCCAAATCGACCAAACCTGTTTCCTTTGCCAATGCGAAATAATCCGCCATCAGCGCTTTCGCCTCGAGCTTGAGGCGTTCGACTGGCAGCCGCTAGACCGGGCTCTTGTCGGCAGTAAGTAGTAGTTCTTTTTTTTATCCGTCTTCACTCCGGATATCATTCCGGTAAAAGCCCAAATGCTAACATCTCCGGGGTCCCCAGTCTACTACGACGGCCGTGACATCGACACTTTCCAACAAGTTGCCCGCCCCCTCCTCTTCTCCCGCCGCCGCACCGACGGTGAACTCGCCCTCTTTGGTCGCCGCCGCCGCGTCATCTTCAAAAACATCATCCCCCTCGAATCCCACTCCGACTGCGGTCGCTGTCACCCCGCCCGCAGCATCCACCTCGCTCACCGCCAATGCTTCCAGCTCGCCCGCTCCGCTTTCCCCGACCAGCTGCTCCGCCTCATCCGCTTCGCCATCGCCACCCGCGCCCTCTTTCCGCCGCCGGCCACCTACCCGAGCCAGGATCTCCTGTCTTTGCACGGCGTCAGCCAATGGATTGACGCCGACAGCACGGAGCTGGGCCGGCTTCTCGCGGGCGTCGAGCAACGACTACCGACGGAGCTGCAGAGCACGATCCTCAAAGAGCTCAAGGGGACTGTCGTGTGGCACATGCTATACGTCAGCGTCCAAGCCATCCCGCTCATTCGCAAAGCCGACCGCTACAACCTCGACCTCGAGCCTGTGCACGTGCCCGTTCGCGGCTATGAAGATGACGGCCTCGTCACCTCACTCTCAGCCGAGTTCGAGACCATCTTCTTCGTCGACTACATCAAGGACCTCCGCTTCAACTCGGCGAATCTCCGCGCAGCCAGGATCCCCATCACCAGTGAAAAGATCCTCGGCATCAACTTCGCCGTGTCAAAACACGGCCTCCGGGGTCTCCGCGTCATGTATGCCGACGGCACGGCGTCCCCATGGCTTGGATCGACTGCCGGCTGCTGGTTCGGCACGGCCTACGGCGAGGACATCCAGCACCTCGTCATGCTCAAGTCCGTCTTCGTCGTCTTGCGCGTGGCCTTTGGCGTGTCCAATCTGCAGTCAGAAAATGACAAAATCATCAACTCCTATAAAGTCATTCACCCTCTCTGGGATGCTCCCTTATTCTACCCTCCGGGCCACACACATGCCTTCCGCCCGCTTGAGACCGGCTCCCTTAGCATCATGATCCCGTATTACGTCAACTGGCGCCTCTTCAACCGTCTGCCCCTCGAGTTCAATGACGGGTACGCCGCCGGCATCACCTTGTACCACGACCGCATCGGCAAATGCGCCATCACCATCCACGGACCCCCACGCAGACACCTCAGCAAGTACGACACCATAATCCCCCCCGAACACCGTTCCCTTGGCACACCCTCCGGCATCGCCACCCACTTCCCGCTGGCCCCTACCGAGTATCTCACGTCAGTATGGATCCGCGAGTCCGGGTCTGCCGGCTCATCACCGGTGCTCTCCCTTGGGACTAACCTGGGTCGCCGTGTCAACTTTGCCCCGCATATGTACTGCACAGTGGAGCGGGACGCCCACTTCTTCACCGAAGGCTGGTCTGCCGTTACCCCCGTCGGCAACACTACCAAAGTGACCAGCCTCTTCCTCCACGCCAACGACCACACAGATAACCCACCCGTCCCGGAGCCAGCATTGTCCAAAGAGCTCGGCGTCACCTTAGAAAAGCCCTTCCGGCGTTCCTCACAAGATCTCATCACCATCTCCGCCAAGGCCACCGGTCTGCCCCGCGGCAACGTCGAGCGTGGATTGGAACTGCCACTGCACAGAGAAGCCTCGGCCCACTCTATCTTCTCCTCACACGTCTCCCTTAAGAACGTCATCCTGGTCGATCTCCGACGAAAAGGCCCCCGCATCATGGGGCTTCGCTTCACATACAAAGACACCACCCGGGCCACTCTCGGCCAGTGGACCCCTCCCGAAACGGACAGCTCGGATGCCCGGCACGCCGTCATCTACGATGCTGCAAAGGACCTGCCAACTGTAACCTTCGTTGGCCTCAACATTCACATGCAGCCCCTCAGCCCGCCCATGTCGGCGACGTCACAGCTCATGATTGTCTCACATGTCGACGTTGTCCGGCGGTCAACTGTAATACCCGATGGTGAGACGGTCCGTGAGCAGAAGCGAAGAGAAAGGGAAAAGGAAGAGGAAAAAGCGGTGACAGTGACCGAGTTCCCAGTGGGCTATAGCCGGGGGGCGCGCGTGTTGAAAGCCTTTCGGAATGTGGGAAATATGCGGGTTGTCTGGTGGTATGGCTTCTCAGGGGATGAGGTAGTGGCTGGATCGGATAGGAGAGAAGGCGAAGGAGTCGAGGTGGAGATTGAGTCCGGAGACGGACGGGTTGTGTTGTAGTATGGGGACCGGACTATGTGGAGACGACTGTTAGTAATCGTGACCAACAAAAGACAGACAAGAAAAGAAAGACTCTAGAGACAGTCTCAATATAGATAGACAGTGATCTATTCTGACAAAGGAAATATAATAATAGATAATGATTGACTAATTACCAGACAAACCATGAAAAAAACCCTCTGTCCGTCCGTCTGATCCGTCCATTGCCATTCCCGGACCCACCCCCGGAAAAATAGAAACAAAACCAAAACGCCATGCTCATGCAAAAGAAGACATTCTCATCCGTGCCCACCTCCGCCATACTGCATTACCCACTAAATCAGTCCGTAAATCATCCCGGCCCTCTGGCCACTACCTCACAGCCCTATCATATCAATGTGATCCCAATTAAAGTCCTCCTGCCCCGCCAACCCGCCAAACAGGTCGCCATCACCCCCAAGACCCTCAACGCCCACTCCAACACCATTGCCAACCCCCATTCCATCCATCATACTCAGATCTATCGTACTGAGATCCATATCGCCGCCTAAGCCCCCGTCCGCCGCCATGTCCGCCTTGTCTGCGTTCTCGCCGGCATCCCCGACCATCTCCACCTGTACCCCCATGCCCATCTCTGGTAGGACCACCGGCGCCACCCTTCTGGCCATCTGCCCCTCTACCTCTCTATGCAACCACACCAGAATTTCCGCCTTGATCGGGTCAGTCTTTTGGAACTCGCGCCACGACGCCGCCTTCATAGCCAAGACCTCGCGGAGCGTCAGTCGACGTTGCGTAGGAATCCGAACGTTTTCCGAAAGCAACGGGTCAATGAGGGGCTCGGGGTAGTTGGTGACCTCCGGCGCAATGATCAAGGCAATAGCCACGTCGTACATAATTTGCAGTGGGGCCATACCGAGACTCTGATGCTCCTTGATCTCATCAATAATGAGCCGCAGAACGTGCTGCGCTGTCATGCGCCGAATGGCAACGAGGAACATCCGGTGCGTGTAGCTGGGCGGAGGCGAGCCCGGGTTCAAAGACCAGTTGACAAAGTTCCGAATTATCTGACGCACAGCAATCACTAGCCCACCGCCAGGTGTAGCACACCAGGTTTCCAGTTCATTGTGATCTGCACCTCCAGTCCGTCTAGACACAGGGATAGCCGGAGCGATCGCGGCCAACAAGGGCACCACTTCTTGGCTAGCGGGGTACCGCCGCTGGTATCTCCTCAGCGCTCGCTCTAAGGGCTTCGCAGTCAAGTTCATAACAGTGCGTAGCGTCGGCCTGGTCTCAGCGTGCTCCTTGGCATTGCCCAAAATCATCTTCAGAATGCGAATCATGGCCATCTGCTCATTCTCTTGGTCCACCGACAGCTGATCGGCCAAGAACAGGACGGCAGGGACCAACGCCGGCATCAGAAAAGTATCCACAAGATATTCAATGCCCGTACCCAGCAGTTCATCCGTCAAGACTCCCTCGGCATTTGCAACGGCCATGTTCTTGAAAAGCGTGGCCACCAGCAGGTAAAATGACTGCGGCGGACACGAAGCCATCAACTCGTCTGAAAGACCCCGTGAGTCAGCGCCAAACAGCCCTTCGATCCAACCAGTCAAATGCTTATCCTGCTCCGGTGCCAACTCATCATCAGCCTTGTTAAGATGACCACCGCGAATCAACTGCGCCACAAAGGAGCCCGGCGACCGCAGGCCGATATCTGGAGGTGACAGGTTATACCGGTAGGCAAACGCCATCACCAGCAACAAAATCGATCCAAACTCATCATATACCGTCTCGTATTCCCCATGATCCTCATCAACTTTCCAGTCATCCAACAGTATGCACAGCGGATGAAGCAAGGTCACTGGTTTCTCAAACAACTGCAACATGTCGAGAGCCCCGGGTTGCCTCGCCAGTTGCGAGCACAGAGTCTTCAGTTGCGCCGTCTCCTTCTTGGAGCAGAGGCCGCTCATGTACCCCACCAACGCCTGTACGACAGCTCCCGCATTCCCATCCGTGTTCCCCAATTGTGCCAGCAGCTTGATCGCCCGTTCCGGATCCGCCTCACACTGAGCAATAAGCGTTGCTTTGGTATACTTACCGGCAGCAGGCAAAGAGGCATATGTCTGTCCCAGAATGTTGGGGACACTAGTCGCAAGAATCAGCCCATGCAAGACACAAGACATGGTAAACTCTTCGCGCATGTTCTCGGTAAAGTCGTTGCTGTTGTTATTGGCATCGAACATGCTTGAGAGCGTGGGGAACAGCGAGGAATCAATCTGGCCCAGTGCCGTTGTGATGCAGTATTCAGCCGTCACCGGCGCAAAGAGTCCGGTGGCTAAAGTGGAGATGAGCAGAGGGAGTTTGTTGGTGAGGAATGATCTGAGTAGGTCAGCAGTCGTCTTGTGTTCCTTCCTGACGGAGGCATTTGCGAGAACGTCAAATGAAGCAAGAATTAGATCAATAATGGCCGGCTGCATGTCGTCGTGGTATCGGTTGCGGATGAGGTTATACAGCAAATCATCGTCAATAACCGGTCTACCAACGAGTGCGGCATTAAGGAAGATGTAGAGACCGGCGCGCGAGTTGACAGGCGGAATGTGCTTCGACGCAAGAGCCTCAAGAGCAAGAGCTACGCTAGCATCGTCCATAAGCTCCTGTTCCTCTTCGCTGTCCTTCCTATCAACGGGCTTGGGGTCAAACGAAGCAAAACGGAGGCGGAAAGCGGATAGTCTATCGGCGACTTCGGTAGCAGTGACGGATGAAATAAAGAGGTCGAGGTGTTGGGTAATGGCCTGACGGAATCCTTGACAATGTCAGCAAAAATTTGCGATGCATGATTGCGGGGAGGGCTTTCAAACTAATGACCCGCCTGACTTACTCTTCGCATACGGCTTGGACAGCGCATGCAGAATGCGCGGGTGCTCTGATACCTTAAGCAGGAATGCTACAAACGCACCATGTGTCGAGTGAATCTCTGCTCTTAGACTCTGGCTTCCAAACTGTTCCAAAACATCGTTGGCCAGAGTTGCAAACACTTCAATAAACAACTCTACCCATAATGCCGTTCTCTCCACAATGTGAAGCGCCATGTCAATGGTAATGGCGCGCCTGGCCGGTAATGATCCGTTCATAGACAGAGTCATGATCTTGGTCAGGCGCCACAAAATGACTTCGTCCATCGCAAACGAGCTGATCCACCTCATTCTCTGGCCACCCTTGGGCATGGCTTCTTCGGGCTTCCCGAGCGCACCAAGTGATGAATACTTATACAATGCTTTGAGAACAGCCGGAACATCTGTCAACCCGTCGTCCAAAGCACTGTTAACATACAGTATCACTCGTCCATCCAACATAAACCCAGTGTTCCTCGGCATCAGCAACAAATCCGCCAACACATCCGGTGCCACATAATACTCCCGCATGAAGTCGGTAGATAACCTTGAAAAGGGTGTCTGGTCCAGACGAGAGTTTATCCACACATTCAATTTCTTCCTCCATTGCATGTACGCTAGCCTGCGAATCGGCAACACAACCTTGGCTGCCTGTGTGCGCACCGGCTGTCGCCGTTGTTGTGGAACTGTGGCAGCTTGTGTATTGGTGGTTTCAGAAGCGGAAGCGCCGGTAATCGTGGGTTGCATGTGGTTGGCAGGGGGGTCAAACACTGCTCCGGGCTGACCTGCAGTCCCGAATGGTGCAGCCGTCGCACGCGCCGCCGTTGCCATATTAGATGTGCGGGATAGTCGATAGATGTAATAGTATTTCTAATGATAGCGGGACAACAAATATAGAAATGGTGTAAATATAATTATTAGGGGCGGTCGGTGGATTTGCGACCGGTAGCGGTTTGGCAGATGGCGCGTGATCCGCGTTGTGGCATATAACGCAAATTAAAAAAGCTGGTAGGTCGCGGCCTTGGAACAAATCAATCGTAATTGCTGCGGGATCCTCAAGACGGATAATCTCGAGTACTGTGTATAAAAAAGTCGTGTTCTGAATCCGGTCGGAATCGCGAGGCTATTAATATGGAAGTTGAATATTGATGGTGGAATATAATCTTTCGGTGAACATCCCCCGGTCAACAGCGTCGGGAAAATGAAGAAGACAATGATAAAATATGGCGATTATAAAACGATTTCAAACAAAATTCGATGACTCCATACATCATAAGAGTCCAAAATATGTCGGAGGTGCTCGCGCCTCGGGCCGTTCTTGGAGCACGACGCGCAAAAAGACCGATGACGTGAATCAAGAGCGATAGCGGCAACCAATTACTTAACTTCCAAATGCTCTCTTCTCTGCAGCTGACACCTGCAACGCGTTTTTAAATATTCAATTTGATGGATTATATGTCAGTCTCCTTGCGCAATCACTGCAACGTCAATAGAACACATAAAGTAGAACAGAAAAAAAGAAAAAGAAGAAATCCGACTTCAATTCTGAAGAATTCAACATGCGCCCAACAAGCCAACAACAGGTGCTCGATGAGTGATGGATAGCCAATGATGATTCAAAGTCTGAGAGCAATTCCAATGACACGGAGAGGTAGAGAGAGAGAGAGAAAATAGGCCAGGGCAACGTCGGATCATTAGGAGTTTGATCTGGAAAGAGAGGGAGGGGAGATCTGCTTCCTTTTGTCTAGATAAATGGGGGAGATTTAAGTCTTGTGGCACTTGCCGTTTGGGGTTAAATCCAGGGTAGCTTCCATGTACTGTGTGCCGGGACGGGACAGGTGATCCACTATTAAGTTGTGCTTGCCAGCTCGCGCTTGGATGGGCTAAATTGACACAAGGATTATATCTCTGAGTGCTTGCTTAGGCGCGATAGACGCCTAGAGGATGTGGCAAAAGTACCCTTTAGTGTATTTACAGTATAAGATACATCTAGCTCCCCCACTATTGCGCTTATGACCGACAACGGCACTAAGAGCAAAACCTAAGCGGCTACCTATGACAACATCCTTTCACCGCCAAAAAAAAAAGACAAGAAAAAAACATCACGACGCTTAACTTCTATACCCAGTTCTGCTTTTCATTGGTACCCGTTTTGTATTTTTTTTTAATATCCATTCTTCATCACCACCAACATGGCCACTCCCGTCCCCATCTCCGCCCCCCGCTGGGCAATCCTCTCCCGCGACACCAACGAAACCTCCATCCAGCTCGCCCTCAACCTCGACGGCGGCAGATTCCCTCCCGAGACCGATGCTCGTTTGGTCTCCAGTGATTATGGCCACGCGGCGCAAAGCAGCAAGAGTCAAACAATCAATATCAACACCGGCATTGGCTTCTTGGATCACATGCTGCACGCTCTGAGCAAGCATGCGGGGTGGTCGCTGGCTATTGCCTGCAAGGGTGATCTGCACAGTACGTTTTGCGTCCCCAAGATCGAAATGCAAGGAAGAAGAGAAAAGAAATCATGACGAAGACACAGAATTGCTAACATTTGACTAGTCGACGACCACCATACTGCTGAGGACGTCTGCATCGCTCTTGGCTATGCCTTTAACAAAGCCCTCGGCTCTGCCGCCGGTATTGCCCGCTTCGGTTCCGCCTATGCCCCCCTCGACGAAGCTCTTTCCCGCGCCGTTGTCGACATCTCCAACCGTCCCTATGCCATCATTGACCTTGGCCTCAAGCGCGAAAAGATTGGTGATCTCTCCTGCGAGATGATCTCTCACTGCCTGGAAAGCTTTGCACAGAGCGCCCGAATTACCCTGCACGTTCACACTCTGTACGGGTTCAATGATCACCATAGATCGGAGTCGGCTTTTAAAGCGTTGGCGGTTGCTATCAAGGCGGCCATTGCAAAAGTTAAGGGTAAGGAGGACGAGATTCCTAGCACTAAGGGTACTTTGAGTGCTTAGACGGAGGTTTTTGCATAGGGGCTATAGATTTGTATGATTTTACTGTATTTTGTGGTGTACAGAGTATATAGAAACAAGGTGTTATTGACAGGAGCAATCTAGATTCTTGTTTATACTCGTATCGGGTTTCGTCCACTTGTGGTATGCAGTCATCATAGCTTGGCTAGGGTTACACTCACACATAACCCTCATACTTATCAATTTTGGTGACAACTTACATGTACATATTCACTTGACTCACTTGACTCACTTGAACAATGCCGTTCCTGACACCACCGCCGCTAATTTAGCTCCTGTAATAACATCCCAAAACAATGTAATGTCACCGCCTACGATCCCCCAAAAAGCGCAAAAAAACACCACCAAAACAGGCCTCTGCGATTCGACCGGACATGTCCTTCCGTCAATCACAGGGAAACAACCTGCAACAGCCAAATCGGACCAAGATAATAAATTATGCTTAGCTCTGATTGGCCAATATCACTGTGGGTCTTCTACCTTGTTGCATCCGGTATTGTAAACTCGGGAATGTGTATGTGCGCCGTGACGGTTTGGAGAGCGACATGAAGGTCACATAAAATTATCGGCCGCGTTGATTTTCATTTTGCTTCTTTCTTTTGTAATTCCCAGATATCCCATTAATACAATAAAGAATCCACTAGAAAAATGACTACCTCACTCTGCGCCGTCCGCGCGACGTCCACCTGGCTCCAAATCCGCAGTTATTCTTCCGCCCTTCCCAGCTTCCCCGCCGCCAAAAGAAAATACATCCCCACCTCTGGCAGCTATCCCCTTGGCTTCCGCGCCACAGGCATTAACGTCGGCGTGAAACCCAATAACACGACGAAGCCGGATCTGGCGCTGATTACCTCGGAGACGCCGTGTGCGGCGGCAGCTGTCTTTACCAAGAATCGCTTCCAGGCGGCACCAGTGACGTTTTGTCGGGAGTTGTTGGAGAGGAAAGGGTTCGATGGGTTTAAGAGTGTGTTGATTAATTCGGGATGTGCGAATGCGGTGACGGGGAAGGGCGGGCTGGAGGATGCAAAGAAGATGAGTGAGGCGGCAGATAGGGTGCTGGGTGGCGATGGTGCGACACTTGTCATGTCCACGGGTGTCATTGGTCAACGGCGTGTATTTCGAGTCAATTATATAAGAGAACTTCACACTAACATTCGTTAGTCTCCCCATCGAGAAAATCGTCAATGGCGTCCCCACCGCCGTCGACCACCTCGGCGCTTCCCATGACGCCTGGCTTACTGCCGCCTACGCCATCTGCACCACCGACACCTTCCCCAAGTTGATTTCCCGCTCCTTCACGCTGCCGTCTGCCCCCGGTGTTGCCTATTCCCTTGCTGGCATGACCAAGGGTGCCGGTATGATCCACCCCAACCTAGCCACCATGCTCGGCGTCCTTGCCACAGACGCCCCCATTACTCCCCGCCTGATTCACCCGCTGCTGAGATTTGCGGCCGACCGCTCCTTCAATAGCATTACCATTGATGGCGACACCTCGACCAACGATACCGTTGCCTTGTTAGCCAACGGTGCCGCGGGTGGCCCCATGGTCGAGACGGAGGACTCAGAAGACTTTAGAGTATTGAGAGAGGTCATCACCAACTTCGCCGCTTCACTTGCCCAACTCATAGTCCGCGACGGCGAAGGTGCCACCAAGTTCGTCACCATCTCCGTCACCGATGCCGCCTCCAAAAACGCCGCGTGCAAAGTCGCCTCCACCATCGCCCGATCGCCCCTCGTCAAGACAGCCCTTTACGGCCGCGACGCTAACTGGGGACGCATCCTCTGTGCAACCGGGTACGCCCTGGTCTCGGAGCCGGGTACCGCGGAGACTAAGGTGACGGAGATTGTCCCAGATAAAACGAGCGTGTCGTTTATCCCGACAGACGGATCGAAGGAGTTGAAGTTACTGGTGGATGGGGAGCCGGAGGCGGTGGATGAGAAGAGGGCGGCAGAGATTTTGGAGGCAGAGGATTTGGAGATTAGGGTGGTGTTGAGGACGGGGACGGAGAAGGCAACGTATTGGACTTGTGATTACAGTCACGAGTATATTACTATTAATGGTGATTATCGTACTTAGATAAAAGGTGGTTTTTGTTAATATATTGCGAGGTTTTTTAGTTTCTCATATTTGATCTCTCACTCCAATTATGTTATCTTGTCGTTGGAGTTGGCCGGTTGTAGAATGGCTTCTCTGTTGCAAGATTCAGAGATGATAACAAACCACTTCTCAACAAGAATCAAGGCTATATGGCGTAAAGGTAGCGCGTTTGACTCCATATCAAAGGGTTATCCGTTTAAATCAGGTTGGGGTCATTTTTTGACATTTTTCTTTTTATATGCGGGTTAACCTTCTAGATACACTCGCATGACTGCGGACACATCTTGGGTATGCAATATTATATGGAATTATCAAAGTGACTCTGTATCAAGATAACCTACATCTATCTTAATCTCTAGTCGGACTCAGCGGCCTGTTGAACCCACCCGCCCGGTTCATATACTGCCGATACTGCGTCTTCTTTTCCTTCCTCACTCCACCCACATTATTCCCCGCAACCTTAGCCCCCTTGGTCGTCCCAAACCCGCCAAACCCCAATATTGCCTGCAGCGCCCCGGCATCCCCATCGTCAACCTCGACCTCAGGCTCTTCCTCTTCTTCCGACGGAGACGACGGGGCATCTTTGGGCGCGACGGATGTGTGTAGGTGGATAGACATGGCGGCGGGTTTGCCGTTGTGAGAGGCGGCAGATTTGCCAGGGATAGAGACGGAAGCGGTGGTGATGGCGGGAGGGGCTTTGGAGCGGGTGGGGAGGGCGGAG
>JABFIG010000372.1:0-11358 GCA_017139545.1 Ambrosiella cleistominuta | reverse complement strand
AAACTACATATATATATATATATATATATATATATATATATCCTGCTGCTTCCTTTTATTAATATGCAGGATATGTCTGGCCAGAACAACAACAGTCGTTTCGGCCACGCAAATAAGCCCTCTGTCTCCGAAACAGGCTTCTCTCACGGCGCCTTCGCGTCAAACGTTGCCAGTTTTGCTGATCGTCACATCCGCCGCGGCACTAATGTCCCTGCCATCAACACGCAGTCTCTGCAGCCGCAGCCGCAGCAGCAACAACAACAGCAGATGGCCGCCAACGATCTGACCACTCCCGGAACTGCCTTTGACATGCAGTTTACTCCTCTGCTGCCATCCCAGCTGCTCCTCGGAAGTCCCTTTCAGCCTGGAACTCCCGCAACTTTCACCAGCCCACAGTTTCAGAATCTGACTTTTCAGCAACAACAACAACAGCAGCTTGCTCAGGGTCTTGCGAGCCCCGTCCAGCAGAGCCTGTCCCCTCAAGCTTTCCAGACTCTGGTTTCGCCTTCTTCTTACGGAGCCCCCCAGTTTTTCAGCGCGACCTCTCCTACTGGCTCATTTAACGCTCTCTCTGCCCAGCCGACTTCGCCTGTCAGTATTTCGGCCACCTCCGCTGCCGGTAACAGCCGTACTGTTTACCTGGGCAACATCCCCTCTGATACCCCCGCTGAGGAGATTCTGAACCATGTCAGAAGCGGACAGATCGAGTCTGTTCGTCTCCTTCCTGACAAGAACTGCGCCTTCATCTCTTTCTTGGACGCCTCCTCTGCCACGCACTTCCATTCTGATGCAATCTTGAAGAAGCTCTGCATTCAGGGCCAGGATATCAAGGTCGGCTGGGGTAAGCCCTCTCAGGTCCCTACCTCGGTTGCGCTTGCTGTTCAGCAGTCCGGCGCGTCCCGTAATGTGTACCTGGGTAACCTTCCTGAAGAGGTCACCGAAGAAGAGATTCGCGAAGATCTTACCAAGTTTGGTCCCATTGATATGGTAAAATATGTCAAGGAGAAGAACATCGCCTTTGTCCACTACCTGTCTATTGCCAACGCAATCAAGGCTGTCTCCCAGCTTCCCCAAGAGCCGAAGTGGCAGGCACCGCGCCGCGTCTACTACGGCAAGGACCGTTGTGCCTACGTTTCCAAGACCCAGCAGCAGAACGCCGCTCAATACCTTGGTATTGCTCCTGGCCATGCTCATATGCTTACTGGTGCTGACCGTGACATGATCTCCAACGCTCTGGCACAGCAGTCTGTCGCTGCTGCTGCCGTTGCTACCACCGCCGGTGGTATCAACAACCTTGGCAATCGTACCATCTACCTGGGTAACATTCACCCTGAGACGACATTGGAGGAGATCTGCAACGTTGTTCGTGGTGGTTTGCTGCATCATGTGCGTTACATCCCCGACAAGCACATCTGTTTTGTCACCTTCATTGACCCCACGGCTGCTGCTTCCTTCTACGCTCTCAGCAACCTTCAGGGCCTGATGATCCATAACCGCCGCCTTAAGATTGGTTGGGGTAAGCACTCTGGTGCCCTGCCTCCGGCCATTGCCTTGGCTGTCTCCGGTGGTGCTTCCCGCAATGTCTATATCGGTAATCTTGATGAGACCTGGACTGAGGAGCGCCTCCGTCAGGACTTTGGAGAGTATGGTGAGATTGAGCTTGTCAATGCTCTTCGGGAGAAGTCTTGTGCCTTTGTCAACTTCACCAACATTGCCAATGCCATCAAGGCTATTGAGGCCATTCGCAGCAAGGAGGGGTACAAGAAGTTCAAGGTCAACTTTGGTAAGGATCGTTGCGGCAACCCCCCGCGTCAGCTGCAGCCTGCGGCCCAGTCCCCTCGCACCGACGGCATGACTTCGCCTCCTCCCGTTTCCTCTGACTCCCAGAACGGCGGCAACAACTCACCCACCACCTCTACCTCTCCCCAGCCCACTGCCACCCTCTTCGCCCAGAACGCGAACCCCTTGACCATGTACCTGCAGCATGTGTCCCAACAGGCGCAATCGCAGCAAGTCCAGCAGCATCAGGCCCTCGCTGCCCAGCAGGCCGCTCTCTTTGGCACTGCCCAGTCAGCCCCCACTGAAGTTGACGCTGTTGCTAACCAGCAGGGGATCGTTGCTGGTGCCACAGGTGCCTCTGGTGCCACCACCATTGGCGGTCTCCTTGCGCCTAACAACCGTGGCTCTCATAACCGAGCTGTTAGTTTGCCTGTTTTGGCCCCGGGGTTTGAGAATGGTGTTGTGTCGCCGGGCTCTTCGGGAAACCAGGAGGGTGAACAAAGACGGGGTCACCAGTACCAGGCTAGTTTCGGCGGTATGGGCAGTGGATTTGGGCTGGCGATTCAGCCTGGGCCGCTGAACGGGTGGGTAGAAGAGGAGGTGACGAACTAAGATTGTGGGTTGGTTTGTGGTGATTTGTGTTGTGGTTGAGTCTTGTCTTGTTGACACGGAGAGGTTTCTTGCCCTATATATTATCTTTGTATGCTCTTATGTTGTTTCGGGGGGAGAGTTTGTGCCTATTTCTTTCTCTTGTTTGTAATTGACCGGTACAATCTTTTATTTTTTACGTCTGGGCTGGTGTTTCTCTGTCTATAGATGGAGGCACAACCTGAGCTTCTTATTCACCACGGTTCTTACCCTTTAGATATATGAGAGTTTCCTTTTCTTCCTTTTCTTGCATTTTTATTTCTTTTTTTGTTGTTGACTTCGATTCGTTTTTGTGTTTCTTGATCTTTGTAAAAATTTCTTACTTTTTTTTTTACTTCTCTCCGTGTCTGCTTTCAAATATATCAATTCAAATATATGAATTTACCTCGTCACTCAAGAGGTTTGGTTTCACTTGTGGATCGTGACACGTACTATGTATTGGAACTCGTGAATTGTATCATTATAAAAATGTCATTACCTAACAAACCCAGCATGCCCATGACAAATAAACACCCAAAATTATATACCCACAGACAAAAGAAACCCGAAACCCATCTATATATATATACCGACCACTGCTCCCCTCACCCTAATATCCCGCCGGCTCCGGTCGGTTTGGGATCCCCGGCTTCCCCAAATTATCATTACACTCTCTCCTATAATCCCTCGGTGTCATCCCATCTACCACCTCCTTAAAAGCTGCTAACGTACAAAACGACTCATCGTCCCTCCAATGCTTCCCCTCCGCCCGACACGCCGGGACAACTACCGGCCTATCATTATACCGAATCCGCACATAGTACCCGTCGAGTGCCTTCTTCTGAGCGGCCGTCAATTCACTTAGTGATTTCCGTCCAATGGCCACCGGCGCACTGCTGAGGCCGAACCAGGACGTTTGCGGCGGTTTCGGCGAGGGGAGAGACGTGGTGCGGAAGAGCTCGAGGGCAATGTGGCTGGTGAAGGGTGGCCAGTGGCCATCGCTGGCGCCCAGGGACGTCAACATGGACGCCAACGTCGTATCGTGGCACCCACTTATCGCAAACTTGGCCTCTGGCGCTGTCGTTGCCGTTGCCATTGCTGTCGTCGCTGTCTTTGATTTCCCGGGGAAATCCTCAGCTGAGGCGACGAGGTCAGCGGTTATGCTGCTGAGTAACGGGCCCATGCCGAGGCGGCGGGATTCGGCGGACTCGGCATATTGAGAATACCATTCGTCGACGGAAGCTTGTTCGAGAGTGGAGATGACATCGGGATCATAGAATTCTTTGGGGAGGCGTGTGGCGGGGGTGGTGCCGGTGGCGCGGGAGGCGTTGATGCTGTCGAGGACGCCGACGACGGTGGGGGCGCCGGAGCCTATGATTGTGGTGCGCGCGGTGCTGTTGGGGTCAGGGGTTAGGTAGGGGCCGATCATCATATTTACTTTGTCCATTGCTGGGGAGTGGTCCCATTTTACGGCTGCGCGCAATTGGAAGGCTTTGGTGATTTCGTTTAGCCTGGCACATACGGATGTATTTGGGAACAGTGTCTCGTTTGAGAAGTCGGTCATGATGATTTCAAAAGGGGGGAGATCGGGTGCCCGGTTGGAAGGAGGGTAAAGTCCAGCAACGGCATGTTGGAGGGATTCGAGAGCGCGGGGATACTGAGTGGTGCGGAGGGAGAGTAGGGATTGAGTTGTTAATTTGGGAGGAAGAAAGCCTAGGCTAGTGACATAGAGTTGACGTAAGTGGGTGCCAAGGGCATGGGTGGTTTGCCGGCCGGCGTCCGTCAAGGTCCCGAGGGAGCATAGATCGCCAACATCGTGGCCCTCGGGGGCTGTCTGGAGAATCACGGAACCATCGTCAGCGAGCTTTGTTAGCTTTTTCTGCCAGTAGAATTCGAGGGTTGCCAAGTCAGAGGATGGGGAAGGCGACGGGATGGTGAGCAAGGCGCGGAGGGTACGGGAGTGGCGGCAGTAGGGCCAGAGTGGGGGGTGGTTTAGGTGGACGAAGCGTTTGCGGACGGGAGTGCGTTCGCCGTGGCGGAGGAGGATGTGGATTTTGTGGAGGGTGAGGGAGGAGGGATAAAGAGAGGCGAGTTCGGTAGGGGAGTAGGGGGTGAGGGGAGTTATGGAGGTCATGGTACTGGAGGGTCTGAGGATGGGATAGGCAGTATCGGTTATCGATCGCTATCGCGAGAAGATATTGAGATTGTGAAAAAGAATGAAGAAATCGGTTGGCTATGTAACAGGTATCAAGAAGTCAGTGTCGCAAGGTGAGATCGAGAGTATTGTTCACCAACGTAAGGATAGTGGCCGTGTTAGATACTGTTGAGATGCAGACACAAAGTTATCAAAGGAAGCTCTGTAGCCTTTTTAATGTTGTGAGTGCGTATATATAAAGAACGTCGAAAAATCCGCTCTGCAATCAACACAGATTATGGATAATTGGAATATCACAAAGATAGAGACGGTTGATAAAAGATGACACATCAACCACGACATAATGTTGTGGAGATTGAGATTGAGATCGTTTCAATTAAGTCATAGTTGTTCTAGCATAAGGTGGATTGATTGTCCCAACGAAATCCGACTCAAAGCTCAGTAAGCTTAGAGCTTGATCCCGGTCGGTGTTTTGGGAACCCTGACCCTAATATATGAGTAAGGCGGCTTCATAATGATGTGAGAGGTTTCAGTGTGAAGAGGCATCTCATACGGTTTATGACACTGTATTTCGTCTTTCTGATCTCATTGCACGAGCATTTTGCTGTCATGCGAGTCTGTTTAGCCATGAAGTCGGCAGAGCAAATGCCCAGAAAATGAAGCCCATTAAAACTAAAGATCTACACACACAACAACTATATTTTTAACAATTTATGGTACCGCCTTTGGCGAAACCCTGTCAAACCAAGACAAACCCTAGCCACACCAACATCTAATCCGAAGTGGCGCATTTCCAGAATCCGCCCGGCGTGACAACAACCAGACCCTGCCAATTTACCCCGGCAAAAAGCACCAGCACCAACACTGTCTGCAAACTTTTGTATCTCCCCGAATGCGGCTGCCTGAACTAATCAAGTATTTAGAACCCGGCGGACTCACATCGTTGGAAATCCATCAGGTATCGTTGGGTTAGGTGTATACATAGATTGAGTAGTGTAGGTAACGAACGGGAATGGCCTCTGTTGTTATTGTGCTTATTTTTGGTGAAGTCTACTATATATTTACACAATACTTGTTGTTTGTATAGTGAAAATGTAGCAGTATAGCAAAACAAGATAAAAGAGGCAGATATAAATTCCATGGCTGACTTGTGGTCATCGCTTAAAGAGCGGGATAGGAAATTCAGGAAATTCAGTCAGTGATGTTGGGGGAAACAATCTCGAGTTTGGCGCACGTTGAAGGGGCAAAGGAGTAGGGATGAGGGAAAGGGTGGTGGGTGATGATGAGGTGGATAAGTGTAGTGAAAAAGCTAAGAGGTAAGCTGAGAGGATGGATAAAGTGAGGAGTATATAGTAAAATGTAGACGTCATTGGAGATGGATCAAAGTGGTTGTTTGCTAGAGGCTATCATAGGGCGGGATGGAATGTGAAGGTGGTGGTGATGAAGAATAGTTAAATCAATAAGATCACCATGTATCGAAATGCTCTTAGATTCTAGACTTGTTGCATTGCTGAATCAATAATCATTGCAACATTGCATCAATCCATTGAGCCAGCAAATAAATACCAGGCTGCATTATAATCCTGTCCATCTCAGTATCTTCGACTCATCACAACCGGAATCTCATAGAAGCAGCCATCAACACCAAGAATCATCTGATGACAGAGAAATTTTTTCCATTGTGCAGTTATCTGGTGAACATGTCAAGCTGACGTTTCTCATTCTTCAATCATTTTTTTTGTCAAATAAACACAAATTTCATAAAATATTCATCAAGATGATTCATGGAAATAAACCAAAGATAAACCATATTGCGTACTGCTAGAGATCCACAAGCTATGTACGAAGCGAGTTGGCAGTGATTATTTGCTTGACTTGAAATGTTTTGCATCCGGTTCTTAAGCCTGATTTGTTCCTGCATTTGTTGAGAGACATTAATCAATCGGTGGTGGTTGTCAGTAACTTGGTTGTTTCATTATGATTTGAGAAATTGTTATGACGGCGATCGGATCTTTGTTTTCAGCTGTTGACATGTGATTTCATCTACGCTCTACTCTCAGGGCCCGAGAATATAGAAACAAAAAAAAAGAACCCTCCGTCTCACTAACCGGTCGATCGGAGTTGAGTATATATATAATGTTTCTTACTTTTTTTTTTTCTGATCGCTGTCCCCCTTATTAACTCCCAATGCCCACCTGGGTCCCCATCGCCACGGGCATCTGAAAAACCCCGTTCCACCTGTAGGATCCACTTGCCTTTCTGATGCTTTCCCTTTTCGCTCATTCGCTGACGTCGAGATATTTATATTATCCAGGGGGGGCAAAAAAAAGTCACCGATTTTTTTTTTTTCTAGTAAAGAATCATTCAAGTTATTCTGGAAAAGAAAACAGACGTTGGGTTTTTGAGGCAAGCTGGGAGCCGTAGGTTGGTTATTCATATATGTTTTCAGAAAATGTGGAAAAGGGTAGAAGGAAAAAAAAAGACTGGTTAAGTACCTGGTACTGGGCTCGTTCCAGGAATGAGGTTGGGTTTTGCCTTTTTCATGAACACATGCATGTGTATCTTAAACAAACTTGCTTCTCAACTTATTTTATTGCTGCCTATAATTCAAACCAACATCGCATTCATATACGAACTCCTTCTCATCAAATGGAAATAATCATTACTGTCATCATTACAGTTGCTGTTGCCATTTTCAAATATTTTTCTTGCTGTATTCCTTTTCATCAAACCTTCAGCTTGTGCTCTTCAGCTGCTAGGCTATAACGAAAAAAAAAAAATCAAGACCCAGTTAACCACACTTTCCTAATCAGGTTAACGAAACCCGCCATCCCACCTTATCCTCACCGTTTACCCATTTTCTTTATTTACATATAAACCGACCCAAATCCCGCCTCTCCTGGAGACCAAAGATAACTTTCTCCACGGAGTTCACGGATGAAGCTTGTTTAATTCATAATTGCTCGATAGTTTTTCTGTGCATTTAGTCTGCCACTAACTAGTGTCACATTACCTGGGTGCTTTTTTAGTTTTAGTTTCTTTTTTTCTCTCTTCTGTCTCGTTATATTCTCGGATAAAGTGCCACGGACGGACTGACTGACTGACTGACATATTCACGATCCCGCTTCGGAAGGTCCGGGTTTAAGCATTTGACGTCACGAGTCAGTGTTTTTTCTTTTTTTTTCTTGGTCCCTTTTATATCTATATAAAAAAAAAAGGATATATCAACGTTCACCCTTCCCAAATTTGAGCATTATTATATTTTATTATTTGTCATTATTATCAGGACTGGTCTTATTCTTTTACCTTCATTGTAGATTATTTCATCATACAGCGATACTTTACATCTGATAACGACCTTCATTTTTTTTTCTCTTTCATTTCTCCGTTCTTTCCTATTCTTTACTACTGAGTTTTTGCCTTTGTTAGCGGCATCCTCTGTGGCACCGTGTGTGCACTTTTTTTTTCTTCTGTTGAATTCTAAAAGAAGCCATTCTTAACGTATTGTAACTGCACATATATTATCCTAGAACATAGCCTTCATTATCTCTGCACTTCATATTATTCGTCTACTTTATTTTACGACGAGGTAAACATAATCTTATCATCTCAAACATCATATTCCCTTGCACACAACCACACACACAATGGCTTTCATACTATCTACCCCCCACCGCCGCACCACCTCACCCTCCCAATCTAACCCGTCGACTCCCACCACTACCGCCTCTTCCTCTCGCCGCTCCTCCTCTCAAAGCCAAAGTGCCCCCCGTTCTTTCTTTCTTGCGTCCTCCGACATCCGTACCACTGTCCTCAACGTCTCTAGCCTCCCCTCCGATGACGTGTCTCCCTGGCATCCGAGCAAACCGGGCTCCCACATGAACCGGTCCCCGAGGGTCAAGCCCAGGCATGTGGCAACGATTGCGACATCGACACCTGGACGTAAAAACGCCCCAGCGTATTCGCACACCCATGCAAACTCTTCCCTCCGGCCGCCCAAAAATCTCGGTAAATCCCACGGACGTAATAGTTCTACGGGGTCGCTGGGGTTAAAGAGACTGTCAAAGGCGCTTCCGTCGTTTACCTTTCCGTCGTTTTCCCTGCCAAGCTTCACTGCGCCGTTTGAGTTTACTAGCAAGAAGTCGCCCAGTGGCACCGTCAGCCTTACGAGGATTGGGTCCAAAGGTAGTTCTGCGGAAACTTTACCGGGGGAGCGGAATGCCAAGAGGCGGAGTTTGCCGCCAGTTCTTGGTAGTGGGAGTGGATCTGCAAGTGGAAATGACAGCATGGAGGAGGCGTCGCCAATGACAGCTGACAGGCCGGCGCTCGATAGGACGAAGACAGAGGATAGCATGCTGTTTACGCCGCTCGAGAGGATGTCGTCGCTGGGTGATGACTCGCGGTGGGCGGATATTCGCGAACAGGTGAATGTCCGTGGCCAAGCGATTCGGGAGTCGCTTCCTGAAATCAAGGTGCCGAGAATTTCGGTGTTTAGAAATGAGAACCTGGACTCGCCGATGTCGCCGAATTCTGCGCCAAGCTCTGCCGGAGTTTCGAGTCTTTCATTTGGCGCGACATTTCCCGAGACGGCGCTGGATAGAGTGATTGAGCAGTTGGAGGGCGACATTGTCATCCTGGGCGGGTACAGGGGGAGTATCTTGCGGTCGGCCGATACCCATCAGCAGCTTTGGGCGCCGGTGAAACTCGGTGTCAAGATGAGAACGCCGGATTTGTTTGTGGGGTTGAATCCGGAGGATGAGCTGAATATGGAGAATCACATTGTTCCAGATGGAATGCTTCAGCATGTTGGGCCCGTTGATGTATCTCGGCGCCTGCATCGGAAATTGCGCCACTCTGAGGCCGGCAGATCCGGACGTCTTAGGGTTCATGATTATGGCTACGATTGGAGATTGAGTCCTCATATTTTGGCCAAAAAGCTTGTCGAGTTCCTTGAGAAGCTTCCCAGCAACCGCCGCCACATGCCTGCCGAGAAACGTGGTGTCATTGTTATTGCCCACTCATTGGGCGGTCTGATTACACGGCACGCTGTCAACACTCGGCCCGACCTCTTCTCCGGTGTCATCTATGCCGGCGTCCCTCAGCGCTGTGTCAATATTCTGGGTCCACTCCGCTTCGGCGACCCCGTCCTTTTCAACCATGACATCTTGACCTCGCGCGTCAACTTTTCCTTCCGAACTTCGTTTGTCTTTTTACCTGAAGATGGAAAATGTTTTGTCAATAAGGAGACAGGGGAGGAATACCCAGTGGACTTTTACGATGTGAATGACTGGATCAAATACCGGTTGTGCCCTGAGGTTTCTGGCCCACCGTTGCCGGCGCCAGAGGAAAAGCCGGCGGGGATTGCCGCCAAGGTGAAGAGACATGGGTCGCTGGTTGCCAAGCGGACGCGTGCGTTTACCTTTTCACCGGGACAAGCATTGAGCTCGTTGGCAAACAACACTCGCAACGCCGAACAATCCTTTGAACAGCAAGCGACAAACTCAGCCCAGCTGCCATCGGTACCTGGGAAACGGAATGGCTATGTTGATGCCGAACTAGACGAGGAGACGCTGGTGACTAACAGGGCGTATCTGGCACGGACGTTAGCGGAGATCAAGTTGTTTAGGAGTGAACTGGCGCATGACCCTGCCAAGACGGCAAAGAATCTGTATCCACCGATGGCCGTCATCTTCGCCAAGAACACGCCGACTTTGGCGGGTGCTCGGATTGTGGGGCCCGAAATCATCCCAAGATCTGACGCCTACGATAGTTTCTTGTTCCAAAGTGGCGATGGAGTGGTGCTAGCGAGGCAGGCTATGTTACCGGAAGGGTATGCGGTGGTTAGTGGGGGGTTGGTGGAGGTTTCGAGGGGGCATTTGACGTTGTTGGGCGATCTGGAGGGGGTTGGACGGGCGTTGGAGAGTGTGGTGAAGGGGAGAAGGAGGGGAATTGGGGTTGAGGGGAAGGTGTTGGATGTGGGGAGGATGGGGATTTAGATTGGGGGAAGGTGACATTTCATTGGGTGGCGTTTTTGTTTTGTTTTTTTCTTGTTTTGGATACCATATTGGATTTTGGGTTTCATAGCGTAGGTCGTGATGTAGGCATTTATGACATTTGCATTGAATACAAGACTGAAACTATTAATTAACTTTCAGTTGTCTTGGTGATCTTAAATGTAGGGTTAGGGTTCCGTTACATTATCTTTATCCCTACGAATGAGATTCGTTGTCTTGTTCCTTTCCTCGCTTCCTTTCGTCTCGACGTAGCCGCTTAGGCAAACCTAATCACCACAGTCATCAACATCTATGGTCATGACAACCTCATGAATGCATGTATAAGCCATGCGATGACTCTGCGTGAGTCAGAAGATGACACAAGGTATGGATGCTGATATCATAGAGTGACAGGGATGTGTTGGATACAATGTGTACATCTGTAAACGAATATAAAAGGAAAGAAGAGGCAGTTGATATGATAGAGGGTAAAGGGAAGTTGCTTTACCTGAAAAAAGATATACTGAAAGACTAGAAGACAGACATCAACAAGAAGGCACATCGCGATGTTCGTTTTGTTTACTATCACTTTTACGCAGTTTTTTACGCCTTTCATGATACAGCAATTTCAATTAGCGTAAATCATCACCTTCCACTATCAAATCCGAAAAAAAAACATTGCAATATCATACAATCATTATTTTCGTTCTTAATGCCACCCAGACCAAAACCATCGTCTAGGCCCTGCCCGCCCCCGCCCATCGGCCCCCTCACCCTCCCCATACCCCCCGCAATACCTAGGAC
>JABFIG010000371.1:0-11377 GCA_017139545.1 Ambrosiella cleistominuta | reverse complement strand
GGCGGGAGGGTGGGGGGGGGTTGTCTGTTGGAGGGAATATGTATTCGATGGGATGGGTACATAGATAAAGAAGAAAACATAAAATAATCAGTGTGGCATCGAGCCTTGATAAGTTGCTATTTAGAAGTTTCCAGTGAGTTGGAGTGGCGCCCGCAAGTTGGAACACTCTGTTGTTATTTTCTGGAGCTTAAGGTGACGACGACGAACTTGGTGGGGAATATTTATGTCTAATTGATTGTCAGGTTTCATTCAGGCTTGATTCCACATGAGCAAGTGTTGGTTGGCAGATATCACTAATGCAGCGGTTGTCGTCAAGTGACCATGATGAGTACTTTGGACGTTAATGTCGGAAAGGGTATCCAAATTTGCAATGCCCGAGTTTATCGATATACGGATGCACGAGTTGATGACGTGAACACCTCGTATAAGGTTTACTATCTTTACACACCGGCCATCTTGATAAATCGTGTGGCTCTATGCTGATTGCTGATGCTCATCTCTTTCCATTTTTTAGCATGAATCACTGATGAGGCGCGGAACCCTTTCTCTTTCTTCTGTGTTTTCCCCCGACATGAGACTGGGATGCGTGATAGCTATTGGCCTATGGGGGACTGTGACTTCAAGGTAAAGGTAATGAGTTTTTCATGCGTTTGTTTAAAGCAGCTTGGAAAAGACGGCCATGCCTGGGTATGTGAATTAAAACGCTGGCTGTAGTTGGCTTGTGAGTGGACGGCGTGCTGGTAGCCCCATTAGGATAAACTGTAGCTGAATGCAGATACTAAGTAAAAAGAAGAAATCATCCACTATTGTAAGCATTTAAAGCGTTTTTTGTATATATGCAGTAGATGTACACGCCAAGGCAAAAAAAAGGGATGGGCCATTATCCGCGGCCTCAGCTGCAGCGAGGAAACTAAATACGGTTCGCTTTGCTTCCCTGGTCCAACGACGGGTTCATATCTGTTGATCGGCCCTGATGTGGGTGGTGCTTACCAAGTTTGGGCATTGAATGGAGCTATTGACAGGCCGAACTTGGTAAGGGAGAACATCGCTATTGTTTGATCCGTCTTTTGTTGTTGTTGTTGTAAAGGGAAGGAATTCTTCCGTTGCCTTCCCCTCGCTAGAAATGGAGAATTATTTGAAGAAAAAGTAAAAGAAGTGATGCGTAAGTTGACAGAAAACAATTAATGTGGGATTGTGAAGAGTTTGATCTTTAGAGCTCCTGTCTTGACAATGTTCGTAATTGTGATACCGGAATTAGATGCAAATCTCAATGTAGTGGAATGTCTGAGAAAAAAGACTCTGGCCTTAGCCATGCTGATTACACAAAAAAAAAAGGACAAAATCCTTACATACGTCGATCGGTAACTACTGCATTTGTACAAGTGCACATTTGCTTTTCTCAACCCAAAGTATCTTGTCATCCGTCCGGCACCAAGGTGCAAACCTGCTCACGTTGAACAACAGATGGGCACCTTTGTCGTGATGTCAGGATCTATGCTAGACATCTATTACCGTAAAGGAATCTGACAAGCAAGAAAGGAGGACCCATACTGCACTTGGAGTGTCACGACGTGCTATGGTAGGAAACGAAATAAAAGAACAAAAAACAAGATAACCTTGAATGTCTACCAAAGAATGGACAGAAAATGGAATTCTGGTTGAGGACAGGGACGGACATGCAGGTAATGGTTATGGTGGTGATGCGCATGTTGTGTTTGTGGGTATAGATAAATTTACAACTTTCTTGATATTTTCTTGAATGTAGTGGATGACACAGACAAGACGGTAGCCGGACAGGGGATATATGTGTGCCTGCAGTTTACAGTGATTGGCGGCGTTTTCTGGAGACCAACGGGCTGATGGGATTGGTGATGGAGGTACGAGAAGAAGTCCCTGGGCGGCCGGCGGATAAAGTAATCGCGATGAGTTTGTGGTCGGAGTAAGCTGATGATTCATTGGATGTAGAGTTTGATGAGTCTGTCTTGCAGGCATATAGTATTCATAAAAAGGAACAGAGTCGATGGGGGAGGGGATGCGATAGTTACACACCAGGTCACACGGAGATAAGCCTCTGTATTTCTTTTCCTGGCGTGCGGACAGCATGTTGCTTTACATTGCTGTCGGAGCTTGTAACATTGTGCCCAATTTGACTCTGTTTTCTCTAATTATGGGGATTCATGTCTCGACTGAGCTCTTCACATGCTTGGATCGATACTCAATCTTGTCATCATCCGCCTTGAATTTCCTGTTAAATAAGAAAGGTCATCTGCTTGTTATTGGCTTGCTTGATCCCACTCTGCTCTACTCGTTTACCTCTCGCCACAACAATTGAACCTTCTCACCTTGTTCTTCTCTTTGGGCGCCAACCAAAGGAAGAAGAAGAAAAAGAAGAAAGAAAAGAAAAAGGCGGCGCTTCCCGAACAGTCATTGTCCTCTCTCCACACCGTATACCATGCAGACAAGTACCCACCGTAGATTCAAGTTACCACCTTGAGCTCCCAATCCCACCACCACCTCGTGTTCCTACCCTCTGACCTCCCACGCGCGTCTCGATTTCCCGTAGTCCGCATATAACCCTCGTATGTAGTACTCATCTATCTCCAGATAGACAGACAATGCACATTATATTTGTATACATCTCCAACCTAAATACATATCAACGTAAATATATACATACACACAATCGCCGACACCATCATCAGCTACGGTCCCCCTTCTCCTTCAAAATCACTTGATGCCCATTCATGCGGAGTCGTCAGTTAGCTCTAGACACTATCATCAAATTCGGCAGTGACCAACGCAATTCCTAGAGCTATATTCAAATGATAAAGCTTGCTTCTTGCTTTGACGAAAAAAAAAAAAAAAAAAGAAGAAAGATATAGTCAGTCACACGGCTAACAAGTCAGAGAAGGAACCACATCAAAGTGACTGCTGCATGAATTTAAACCCTGGTTTGGTTAGCAAAATCTAGAGTTGAGGGGAAGGGGGGGGAGGGGGGCCACAGGGGGAAGCAGGAAAGGGAGTAGGTGGACAATAGTATGGAAGGGGAGGGGGATTACTTTGCGTGGATGAAAATGGGCAAGCGCTGCGAAGAACTGCTGTGCATCAAATAAAGATTTTAACCTGTTTGGGGAGCGGAGCTTGGTAAATGACCCATATTTAAATGGATGCTCGAAAAAAAAGAAACCCCCTGCCACCTGGGGCCCCCTCGTCACTTTCATTTATTTGCCCTCTTTGGATTTTTGCTTTTGGTTAATTTCGTGTTGACTTTTTTTTCTTTTTACATTGGGATTTTAACCCATGAACTACACTCATCATCAAGCATCAACTGTCTGCTTAATTGCTATTATAGGCCGCAAGCCCCCTCCTCGGATTCTTGATTGTCTTTCTCCATTTTATGGGTATTTTCGTTTTTCTATTCTACATCTCATACTAAACGTTCGCTCTACATATACTGATCTGATTCTCAGACACAGTCACCATACACCAACTAAAGAGCCTATCCGTTTCTGAATCATCTCCCTCGTACCGAAAGACATCACATAATACACACGCTCCCTAACTGTGTATATTTTTTTCCCCTTTCACTTCTCAAACTTCCCACACTGGACCAACCCACTCAAGTCTAAGATTCCAATCTTAACATTATTCAATTCTTTATGGACTGCATACCCTAAAAAAAAACACACATACCTTTTATTGTGGTTCAAACTTGGCCTCGAAAGTCTCGTTATCTCATGACTTGTAGCGAGGCTCACATCCTTGAACCCCCCACCAACTGCAGTACTTAACCGACCTCTTATATACCTGCTGCTTAAATCTGTGACCTCATACACATTACGCACATAACCAGATCGGCTGTATCCAGTCGTCAATCACAGCCATGGCAATCTGGCACATCCGGAAAAAGTCCACTGGGCGCAAACGTCCGCGCAGTGGCCACAGTATCTCAGATCGAGAGACTTCCTCGCCACAAAACGCCATTCCTCTCGACTATAGAGAGGATTCATCTCCCAGAACACCAGAACTTCCCCGCACACCACGTCGGGGAGCAACATTAAAAAAGCGCCGCATGGAGGGCCCAAGACCACAGGGCTCCCAACAACAACAACAACAACAACAACAACAACAACACCAATACGCAGGATTCGCCAATTGCCCCCAGAGATATAGTTTTAACGAGGACCGTTCAGATGAAATGCGTTTCTCGGGCAGACGATCACACAACAACTTAACACAACAACGACAGGCTGACCATATGGTCTGGGAAGCTCCCACTCTGAGCCCTCGCAGATCAAAGAAGAATGGGAAGCTCCAAAAGAACTCATTGCGCCGGGATCCTGTCCGCGAGGCTGAGATCCGGGCCATGAGCTCCATGAGCGATCAAAGACCCACATCCACATACTCGGCTCGCTCACGAAAAGGTAGCCGTCGGAACCGCAACTCCCATACCCGCTCGGGCTCTGATTACAACAAGGAGACTGATGAGTTCCCCTCACCAGACTCTCTTCGTTCCAGCATGTCTAGCGATGGTTCTGATGCTGCCGCTTATCGTGTCACTGCTTTGGGGTGCCTGGCTCCGCGGCCCACTCTGCGCTATGCTTCTCGTCCTAACTGGTCACCAAGCGCCGACAGATTTCCCAAGAATCAACGCAACATTGATTTGCCGCCGGTAGCCGCTAACATCCGGTCACAGACGCGGATCAACGAGCTGGCTGACGATTTTGATTCCAGTGATCTCCGTACCCTCATGGAGCGTGACACCCGGAGACGTGAGCGCAAGAGAGTGAGGGACCAGGAGCGCGCAGCTGAGCGGATCGCTCGCAAGAAGGCTGAGCAGCTGGCTGAGGCTCAACGGGCTGCTGTCCGTGACACACCCGCTCCCCGCAACATGGATCGTGGTGTGATGGGCCGGGAACTCATGGATCCTGTCGAGATTTTCCCTACAGTGAGACGTGGAGCTGAAATGGAGGTTTCTTGTCCTATGACTCCCAAGTCCATTTGCAGCTACGAAGTTCAGGTGGAGCAAGCTTCTCCTGTCAACGATTCAGCGATGGAAGTTGATATTGTCGATTCCCCGATTGGGAATAGCGCATCTTCTAGTGAACCTAAGCTAGTGCAAGCTCCAGAAGCCATTAATAGCAGCTCTAACTCGATAGCTCCTGGAACTACTGAACCCTCTCAGGATCAGAAGATTGTGCCTCAGCTGCCTTCATCCCCGGCACCCGTCGTCGACGCTGTTCCTGAGCGGGTGGATCACACTCGCCGCCCACACGCCAGCTCAGTGTCATTTACCCCTACTATCTCCCCTTCCATGAGATCTGCCATGTCAGCTGAACCCTCTGCGACCCCCTCTAAGCGTCTTTCCCTCCGTTTACTCCTGCGTTGGGGCTCCCTTCGCAGACGGAAGCATAACCGCCAGATCTCGTCGTTCTCAAATATTTCCCGTGACATCATAGCTGCTGAAGCTGCCAAGGCCCGCGAGCTTGCTGCCGGCAAAACTCAGGCTTCCACTCCTCAGATGCGTGACTCCAATGAGTATGAGGTACAAATGCCAACAAACCCTACTTGCATTGTGCCTCGCCGTACTCAGTCTCGTTTCCGGGAGGATCTGCCAGAGCTTCCCATTTCGCCACCAGCTTCCCCTGAAAGAGAGAATGATCTGTCGACGATCAGGTCGGTTAGTGAACGCTTGAGCATCCTCTACAGCATCAATTCTAGCCCTTCTAAGCACACTCACCACCGTTCCATCGATGCTTTGAACTGTGTGTCGTCTTCTTTCAGCTGCGACGCCGGAGATGAGAATGAGGAAGGAGAAGATGAGGAGATTAAACAGTCACCCGTTAACGCTCCTGCTCAAGTCGAGGAGGCTAATCCTTCTCCTGAGCCCATGTCGATTTCAATGGCCCCTATTGATTCCGAGGGTGACTGGTTGGCTGGCCGCATTTCTCCCCGCAAGATCCCCATCTCCCAAGCCACCAGCAGACAGTACCCCGATTCTGTGTGGACTGCTGATGCCGGTCTATCCACGAGCATGTCTACTACAAATGAGGACCCTTTCCTTTGTAGTTACTCTTCGCACACCCAGCATGGCGAGGAGACTGCCGAGGAAGATACCACTCGTACCGTTGGTGAATCTGACATGGAGATGGATATGGGCGAGTCTATGAAGGACGCCCGGACCCCGACAAAGCAGGTCAAGGTGCTGGATATCACACCGCAGGCTTCTTTTGATGACAACCGCCGGAGCACCAGTCCTGTTGTTGTCGAGTAAAAAACGACGACAGTTGACTCGAAGATGGTAAGTTGAGAGCTGTTTCTTGTAAGTCTGGTTTTCTTTTTTTCGCAGAAAAAATGGCGAATATGGATGGATTTATAGTCCTTGCTGCTTTTCTCTGTTTTTCCGTTGGTGCTTACAGTTTTCTTTCTCGAGCTGTCCGTTCTTTACCAATTTCCTTAATTATTCTTTTATGGGTCTGGGGGTTTACTGAGATGAACAGAGCGTGTACGCCTGATTCACCGTGATCCTTATGAGTCCCTCTACTGACTACTATTCGCTCTTTTGACGATATTTCATTTTTCTTATTATACAACACAACACAAAACCACAAAAAAAAAAAAAAAAAAAAACTCAGAAAATAGGAAATGCACATATTCTGGCTCGAGATTGGAGTTTGTTCATAATCTCAAACTGAAGAAATCAACGAGAAAGCAAGCAAGGCTAACCACCAAGAGACCGCAGCTTAGAAACATGTCCCCTCAATACCATCACTATCGTCACTTCCACATCTCATTCACCTATATTTCGTTCTTCTTTCCTCTGATACCCCTTCGCATTTTATTTTCTCACTTCCTTGTCATGTGTTATGCCATGATATATTCATTCATTCATATAATGAAGGCGTTTTCCCTTTGCATCGTTATCATAATTACTCATCATCTGCAGCGTTTGCTTCTTATTGGCTTGTTACGGGATATACCATTTTGTTGCTCATCTCCTTCTCATGTCGCTCATTTACGTTTTGACATTTGCTCCGTTACTACGTTTAGTGTCTCAAAATCTTGTCGGTTGGTTTTTATTATTTGGACTTGGTTTATAGGATGGGCTTGGTTTGGTGTTGGCTTGGTGGGTTTTTGGCCTCGCGGCTTCAGTTTATAGAAAGAAGGCGTGTAATTGATGTGACTGGATCCTTCTAGTCGTTGACGAAACAAAATCATGTGTTTATTCTTGTGTATGATTTTCGCTACTGTGTTTTCAATTGTGTTTATTGTGTCTTTGTGGTGAGCTATCTTTGGATATCAGCTCATTGTTTTGAATCGCCTGCTGTCTCCGGATGAAGTTAGTTTTGTAATTATGAGACATCCTTAAAGCAGGGCCGTCCTAGGATGCTGACGGGCTATCGTGAAAGGAGTGTTTCCAGAAGGAGGGGGCCCCTTCTGTGTCTTCTGTAGGAGAATATTCCAGGCCTAGGGGGGGGGGGTCCCTTGTCTGGCGGGCTGCGTGAGGATTGAGGGTTTGCGGTTTGAGAATTGGGGGGGGGGGTTTTGAATTTTGATGATTGAAAAGGGAAGGTAGATGAACTTTGTGTATACGTCATTGTTTTTACGCTTTTGTTAATATCATGTTGTTTTTTTTTGTTTTTAATTTATATTTTATTTTATTATTTGTTTTGAGGTTTCCTTACAGACGTAGATCTGCAGCTTTGTCGTTGTTTTATAGACTTGGGCTGATTGACTGAGTGATTGGCCGATTGTTGCGATTTCTTGACCGTTTACGAGTTATGATTTGTTTTTACGATTAAGACGAGTACGACGACGACTTTTTGACGATTTAATAGCGAACTCAATTGGAGTTCTTAGTGATTATCTCGACAGCTTTAGTACTTTAGGATCAACCTCCTGATAAACATACTCACCTGCTCTCGCGAACCTCCACCCTCTTCTCACCACGTTCCCGACCTCCAACCATCCCTTTTCCTTCAACACCCTGCCGCCCACCCTGCCATGACCTCCCGCTTCATGTCGACGTACGGGGAACTTCCCGAAGTCCGCCACAAGGCGATCCTCGACGCCCAAAAGATGCAAAAGACTATCATCCGCGAGCTCTCAGCGCAGGGCAAAGAGCTGCCACCGTACGAACTCAAAGAACTGATTGGGAAAGGGTCGTTTGGCCGCGTGTACAAGGCGTCGCATGTGGAGACGGGGGCGTTGGTTGCGGTGAAGATTATCTCAATTGAGGAAGGTGATTCGATTGATCCGACAAGGAGTGATACGTTTAGTGATATTTTGAAGGAGGTGAATACGTTGAAGATGTTGAACAATTCGGGGGCGAAGAATATTAATATGGTGGTGGATTCGTTGTTGGTGGATCAGAGTATTTGGATGGTGACGGAATATTGTGCTGGTGGGAGTGTGGCGACGTTGATGAGACCGACGGGTGGCTTACCGGAAAAGTGGATTATTCCGATTCTTAGGGAGACGGCGGAAGCGATATACTGGGTGCACAAGGAAGGTATCATTCATCGGGATATCAAGTGTGCGAATGTCCTGGTTACAGACGGTGGCGGCGTTCAGCTTTGCGACTTTGGTGTTGCCGGTATTATGAACACCCGCTTCGATAAGCGCTCCACCGTCACCGGTACCCTACAATGGATGGCTCCTGAGCTGTTTGAAAGCGCCGCCTACGGAACTGAGGTTGACATCTGGGCCTTTGGCTCTATGGTTTATGAAGTTGCCTCTGGACTCCCGCCGAATGCCACCACGTTGCAAAACGTGGCCAACATTGGCCGCTATTTGAAGAATAACTGCCCGAGACTTGAAGGTGACCAGTACTCGGATGGATTGAAGAACATGGTGGCGTATTGTTTGGTGGATGATCCGGCCAAGAGGCCGAGGATCGAAGAGATTATGCAACATCCATATATTGCCAATACGGAGGACCGGTTCCCGACAGCGAGTTTGTCCAAGTTGGTCAAGGCTTATCGTCTTTGGGAGACACAGGGTGGAAGTCGTCGATCACTGTTTGCCGCCGGTGGCGCACAGGCGCTGGACGATGCTCCGCCATTGCCTCCAATCGATGACTGGAACTTCAACACCATGATTGCCGATAGTGCTTCCCAACAGACTTTGGAGGAAGGGACTAATGATCCGGATGTTTCGGCCGTCTATGATGCTTATGGTCCCGGTGTTGATTTCCCCGGTGCTCAGCCCCCGCAAAAGAACGGTCGTCGTCGCCGGCGCCCAGCGAATCTCAAGGGGCCAACAGCGCCTTTGGAGAAGGTTTTTGACCCGAATACGTTGACAAACTACCGCGATAATGCCCGCAAGTGGTACGGCCGTGGAGAAAGTCCGCCAATGACCAGCGATTTACCCCTTCGTGATGAAGAGGCAGCGAATACCCGTGAATCTCTGATTGATCTTGACATGTCCTTTGAAGGCACTGGGGTCAATGCTCAGGGGGATACGATCCGCGCGAGTGTGCAGCCTGGTGCTGATAACCGGAGGACACAGGAGTGGACGTTCCCCGTCATGAGAGCGGGGGGCTCCGGGCAGGTTGACGAAGATGCGCCGGCTGTGCCGAGTTTCGAGGGCAAGACAGAGATCTACAGTCGGCCGCAGCAGAATGGGTCGATGACGAGCCTACATAGTATGGGCGGGGGGAGTCAAATGGGACAGGAGCCGGTGAATCGGGCATCAGTGGCTAGTCTGATTGATTTGGATGAGAGTTTGGCGGATGAGTATTCGCGGCCGTCGACATCGCAGAGCGATGCAGGTTTTATCAGTGACGCCGAGGAGAGATTTGGGCTAGAGAAACACACATTACGGCGTTTCGAAGTGCCGCATACGACGAGGGAACCAAGTTTGTATGTGACGTCGACTGCACAGCCGAGAGGGCCGAGTTTGTATGTTAGGTCTACGGCGACTCCAAGGGAACCGAGTCTTTATGTCAATTCGACAGTAGGAGGGACCAGGGAGCCGAGTTTGTATGTTCAAGATGCCAATACTACGGCAGCATTGAATAGCATGGCGAATGGGAACCTCGGGAATCCGTACGATGAACAAAACACAGACAATGATGCAGATGACGATGACGATGGCACGATTGAGATACCGGACCTGGGCGACGATTCAAGTTATCGGGAGCCTTCTATCTATGTTACGTCGTCGACCCGGACAGATAGAGAGCCGAGTCTTTATGCTCGGATTGATCTTGGGGATGGTGGCCAGGAACGTCCGGGAAGTCAGATGAGCGAATACAGTAACTCGTCAGCTCAACCGGGGCAGTATGGATACCAACATAATCCGTACAGTTATCAGAGTTCACGACAACATTCACGGGCCAACTCGGGAACCATGAGTCAACAAGGGGGTAACCAGGAATCTGGCATCTTCATTCCTAGCTTCGAGTCTGCAAGGAGAGGCCCGAGTATGATTATTCCAGACGAATCACGGACGGACCGTCAGCCGAGTCTCTTGATTCCAGAAGATATGGAGCAGCATGTTACGCTGCGGGAGCCCCCAAGGAGTCAGCCGATTCCAGGTGGCTACAACGGGGTCTACGAAGACATACTCGCCAACTCACCCTTATCACCGTCTCCTCCGCAAACGTCGTACCCCGTGGGTCCCCGGGGGGCTTCATTGAACCATTACTGGGCGCATGATTTGTCGGTGCCGGCCAACTTTGCGGAGTTTATGCCGGCTGTACCGTTTGAGGGGAGCGTTGCGCCAGTGGGGCCGAGCGGGAGTGTCATGGAGGGAAGAGGTGGGGCGGATGAGTTGAAGAGGGAGATGCAGAGGTTGGTGGAGGGGTTGAGGGATCATCTCGGGTATACAGGGGTTATGTTGGAGAGGTTGCCAGTTAGAAGGACAGAATTGAGGAGGGGGAGAGAGGAGATGCCGTAGGTAAATAGCAAGGAGAGGTATAATTGGAACAGGCTGAAACTGGTGGTGATGGTAAGGCAGATTGGACTGGACTGGATACTGTTAGATATCATTGAATTTAGGGTTATGTACATATTGGTTTTTGTCAGGTTCAATCTAGGTTTCACTAGGGTTTGACATGATGACATACTGGGTTTTTCCACTTTTTGTGACTTTTCAAAACTTCAAACCCAGCCGCGCTGTCATGGTCTGTTGGTTGCATAGTTTTTGATTATGCATATGCAAACTTGATCCTTGGTTGGAGTTGATAGACTTGATGGACTTTATTGGCTGGGATCGTCAGAGCATTGGGCAAAGGAGGACGGCGAGTAGATGGGAGACGGCGAGGGCGAGCGGGGTTGTTTCGATTAGGTTCGAATCATGGTCGGACTCTTGCATGAGCAGTCGACACTTCGAACCCAGAACTCATCATCCGCGCCGAGAGTGCCCGGAGGAC
>JABFIG010000370.1:0-11590 GCA_017139545.1 Ambrosiella cleistominuta | reverse complement strand
AGGGGAGGGGAGGCAGAGCGGCGGGGGTCGTTGTGGAGACGGTGAGTGGGAGGGGCTGTGTGATTGTCAGCTAGTGCTTCTGGCAGAAAAATCATAAAAGTGACACACCTTGTTTCTTTACTTCATCCACATCCATCGTATTCTTCTTCACCGTCCTCTCACTTTCCCTCTCCTTTCCTCTTTCCCGCTCCCGCTCTCTCTCCCCACCCTTCCTATTATCCCTCTCCCTCCGACCATCCCGATCCTTATCTTTATCTCTGTCCCTATCTCTCCGATCCCCTCTAGCCCCCCGTCGATCACGCGACCTCGACCGCGACCGCGATCGATATCTTCTATCCCGGTCGCGCCTGTCGCGGTCTCTTTCGCGGTCCCGGTCGTACTCTTTGTGGTGGTGACGGTCGAGGCGGTCGTGGTCGCGGGTATGGCGTTCGGAGTCATCCCACATGGTACGACTGTCGGGACGGCGGTTGCGACGTTCAGACATGGTTGCGTGGTGTGCTGTTTTGTGCTGTGTTGTGTTGTGGGGTAAAGTGTATCGACTGAGAGGAACTGCCTAGTTTTGAATGGGGTTGGGTTGCGATTACAATGGGGTCGCTGATGATTATTGTTGTGGTGATGGATAACGTTTTTGGATATCAAATGCAAAAGCTGCGCCGGCGCATGTTAACCCAGTGACCAAATAAAAGTGAGCCTACGATGATGTTCTATTTTATTAACCCAGACTCTACACAAACCCTACTAAACGACGAAATTCTAAATAAATATGTGTACCTGATCAACATGATTTGGCAAAAACAGTAAAAGGTTAAAGGTATAATCTCTTGAATTTATATCACGCTAATAATTGAATCTTATTCCAATTTACTTAATATAAATATATACACATATCCATATTAACCAGGCGTAATGATCACCACCCGAAACATAGCAAAACAACAGCCAAACTTAACCCTTTACTCGTCACAAACCCTGGCCTGTACATCAGCACAAAACATGCCTCTCTGTGCTTGCCTTAACCATCGTTTCACAATGTGCTGATCATTTCAAGTGTCTTGACCACCTCGATCACTTGTCTACAGACTTTTTTTTTTTTCTATGTAAGAAGTATTTCTCAATGCATCTCACATCCTCTCTCATGGATTCTACAGAAATTCCTGGGGAATCTCCTGCCATCGGAATCTGACACCTCCGCCGGCAATATCGACACTCACAAACCCTCGTATAGACTATACCATATCACACCAAGCACGCACCAATTTCGCTGTCGCTATACTTAGAAAAAAGACCAGGATACTGATTTTTGTTTGCCCACGGTCGGCCAATATTGCCATTAGATGATTATTTTTTATATACTGTCCCTTTCTTTTTAATTCTATGGCTACTGTGTAGGAGGGATAGGGCGAAGGTAGGGGCGGAGCGAGCGGGAAAGAGCGGAAGGGTAAGGTGACGGCCAGGGGGTGGGTATGGTGGCTGATTTTTCCGATTTTCTGTTTGGTGTGGTGACTTTGAATGTGGGCTGGCGGAATGAGGGTGCCGATGAGTATCTTTATATTTATATTTTGTGCTGATTTATAGTGATGGTTGTATTTACTTGGTCATGGTTTGGGAGGGGCGGAAGATTCTGTCAGGAAGTTTTCTGGTGTTGTATGCGTGGGACTTACTGTTTGCTGTTTCCTGCCGGCATGCAAGTGCCGATGATTATCGTCCCTGGTGAATGAGGTGACAGTCAGCTTGCCTTGGTCTATCTATCTCGAGGTAGTACTAAGCCATTTATAAGGATGGTTGTTTTATCAGTTCCATGCATGAAGCCATGTCTGTACTTTGTGGCCACGATTTTTGTTGCGCAGGTTCGTAGTTGAAGAATTTGTGGATATCAAGTGTCGGCGTACTACCATGTATGCACGGCGGATGATTCATAACAAGCCCCAAAGTGGCTCCCAGCTTATTTCAATACCCATCCATACCCACTTCAAGGCCCCCGTCAGTCCCTGCGCCATGGCATCTTTATTGACGAGATATGGCATACGAACTTCTCTCGGCTACTAGCTTGATCATAAATCATCGTCTCCATTTTTGTATTCCCTGTTAACTACTTATATTGTATCCCTTTCTTCACCATAGCCATTGTTTATATTTACATATATACAATGACATTCCTAGCCTAGCTTCTTACTGCCAACCAATCTCCCTGGTTCCCACCACTAACGTCAATACATCAACAAAAAGTCTGCCTTACCGTTGTCTCCATCTGTATCTGCCAATCCAGCATTGACCATGCCATGCATAACCCCAGCAAACCCATCACCTGCCATCCAGTTCCACCTTCCCCCTCCCCTGCCGATTCCCCCCTCCTCTTCTTTCTTGATGGTTTCGTCACTATTCGTAGAATAGCCGTCAAGTGTATCATATACACACATTTCCCCATCCATCCGTTCGTTGCTTTGTCCAAACCTCATCGACGAATTTCTATCTTTAACCGTATCTTTTTCTGACCCCCATCCTTCCTAGATTCGGATTGTCAAGCTTTTCTGTCCCATCTAATCATCACCACTGGTTCTCATCCAACGGAACCGTTCCCTTTCTTTTTTGTTCATTATTATTAGTTAATATACAATATCTCGCCTTACTGTTCTCTCCAATAAATGCCAAGAACATAACATATTCCAAACGTCATCCAGGAAATCCTCATTGCACCTTCCTTTCTGATCCGGTTCATAACAAATTTTCTTTGAGTTCTTTCCGGAAGCAGAACCCTTTTGGCAGAATTTTAGAATTGGCAATCATTAATTCTTTCTTTCTTTTCTTTTTCTTCCTGCATTTCATCTTGCATTACTTTTACGAGATTTATAGAAAACGGAACTACATACCATAAACACAATAGCACTTTGCGGATTTATATTTGTTACATTTTTTTTGACTTTGATTACGCAATTGCTCTTTTTGTTTTTGGTTCCGCTGTATTCCTTGTGCTGTTGTGCTTCATTTCAGTACCTGCTAAAGATAAAACCCTATTTTCAATAATTGCATTTTTTTTCTACATATTTGCATTTGACGAGCAACCTCCTAAAGTGAACTTGTCACATATCCACAACCAACGACACCTGCACACCATTTTTTTTTTTTTTTTTTTTTTACGATTTAATCACATCCGGCCTACGACGTTTCCGAAAGATCACATATAACCTCCAACATTGACAAACTGATACGAAGCGAATAAACCTTGACCGTCACATCCTTGCCTCTTCTGTCAACGAGGGCCTATGGTTGCGGCCCACAGAAATTCACTTCTGAATTTCGTTGCTATTATCGTTGTTGCCGAGGGTTGTCAATAAGTAGACCAGCCAATTGTGCGGGGTCGTCTGCGCCATTGCGCCGAAGGAACCTGATTGCCACTCCGTTCTATACAGAATCGAGGTTACCATTCATCACCAACAAAAAAAAAGTGTCTGCGTTTTAGCCTCCTCTTTCCGCCCGCATCTACCAGTCGTCCCCTCTTAGCTCATCTATGTACGCCACTTTACCCATCCGGGCTACCGATTCCCTCGATCGCAGAGCTACCCCGGATTCCTCAGTCGCCACCCCGCCATCAAAACCACAACAACTCTACACATCCACCCAGTATGCGGCGGATACAGGACGATCACTTACCGACTCACCGGTAGTGACGGATCCCCCGCCTGTCAGCGGGACCCACGAGCATGCCGATACCACCACACATGATACCTCCACACATGAGACGCCTATGATGATGCGCCGTCCACGGGGCAAGCGGCCGGAGTCGGCGGCCGACTCTCTTGGTTCATCGTCTGTTTCATCACCTCCAACAGAGCTGCCCTCATTAGCGAGGAATCGCAGTGGACGGCATCCAATACCGGTTATTAGCCCGTATCCGTCTGAGGAGGAAGTGAGGGAGCGGGAACTGAAGACGAAAACAGTCGGGTTCTTCTTAGCCAAGATTGCGCTGTCATTAGACGAAGGGATCAAGCTGTTTCACTTTGCAGACAAGAGGAATTGGGGACCCGATGAGTTTGAACAAGTCAGAGCGTTGGAGGCTTGCCTGGACGAAGCGAGGCGAGACTTTCAAGAGTTACCACATCTGCTCAACGGCCCGCATTACTATCCAAACGACCACACCCGTAAGTTTGCCCCGCCCTCGCCCCACATTTTTGCCGTATGCAAAGAGATCGCCAGACTAACCCCATCACCTAGGCGCATCCCTTGTCGAACTCGCCAACCTGCACGACCGTCTCGAAGACCACATTGAAGTCTTTCGCCTCTGGACCCGCCAAGGCGGTCCAATATCGCCCCTCTGGATCAACGAAACCAAGGCCATTGCCACTGCCCTCCACACCGCCCAATGTCATGCCGCCCGCCGCATCTTTGAGTCGAAAAATGAGTCGACATCTCGGTGTCTCGGCGCCTTCCTTGTCCACCGGCAACAACGAGCGTGGGCTGGTCGGCGAGAAGACCCGACGGATCCTGCGTACCAGAGACATTGCTTACAGGAAATTGCGACGTGCAATACTGTCGGGCGGTTCGAGAGGTTTGGCGAGCGGGATGTTGCGTTTGTTTGTAACTTTTGCGATGGATATATAGTCTGGGATGATTTGGCCGAGATGCCCTCGAAGAGGAGTCTGATTGACGGGCCAATGGCGGGGAAACAGCCGGAATCTTCAAAGCAAGGACAGGATGTCGTGCTACCTCAACATCGGATAAGAAATGGCTCAGATAGCAGCGCCGGTGGGGATATGGAAGACCCGTTGGTTCCGGGAACCGGAATGCCGCATTGGCAGGCCATGGGGTTTAGTATGTCTGAGCGAGAGGAGAAGACAGTTGTGTTTGCAGCGGTGGCGATTGCTAACCATGTGGCGCCGGTGGGTGTCGAGTGGCATGCGAGATTTGTGTGTAGGTATTGTGAGGATATGGAGGAGGGGGAAAAGCAGGTGGCCGGGGGTGAAGATGACCTGGAGCCTATTGTTGAGGATCTCGGGGGTGGATTTGCGGATTTGAAGGAGTTTCAGGAACATTTAGAGTGGTATCATACGAGTTATGGGGTTGAAGTAGATGGGATCTTGCCCAAGGGGACGGACAGTTGCAGTGTGATGTGAGAGAGGAGGGGAAAGAGAGGAGACATTGTGTGATGACGGTATAGAGGAGGGGGGGGGGGGGGCGTTTTTGTTATTTCATACCCTTATTGTTTTTGTCTTCATATGGTTTTGGGAATTTGCTGTGGGATGGGCTGGAGTCTTTGTTTTGTATCCTGGCTGCTACGGACTTGCATCTTAACGAGATTAAAGAATCTCTACCTACTACTTGCATAATATACATTTTCACGCATGTCTACACATTATCTTGGGCTTTATATGTGCATCCACTAGGAGATGATATCAGATATTAACATAAACTGAATGGTATACCAATGCTAATTACCTCGAAACCCACCCCTCACCACAACCCCCCCATTTACAAGAATCTAAAGTAGACAAACAGCAAGATGATGAGCCCCAGACCAGCAAAGGGCGCATACTGCTTTACCAACAATTCCCAATTGATCCTCACCGCCGCCCGCCGATACTTCTTACTATCATCCCTCAACCTCGCACTCAACTCGCCCATCTTATCCAGCGAATCCCCCCTATATAGCAAATCCTCAATATTCTTATGCATGACATTCGTCACATCCTTCAATGCCTCGTTGATTGCATCGAGATTCTGCGTCGCGCGTGCATCCGAGTAGGTATCGCCGGTCCGGGAGATGAAGGTGTCGAATTCCATAAAGGCGTACGGGCGCAGGGAGGGAGAGGAGAGTTGGGCGGCGGTGTAGGTGGTGGTGAACTCACGGGCGATGTCGGCGAGGAAGGTGAAGGCGATTTTGCGGGGGAAGGCGGCATCGGTGATGGTGAGGAAGATAATGTTGTTTTCGATGAGGTAGCTAGGGACGCGGCGAGGGCAGAAGTCCCAAGAGTTAGTGGGAAGGTGTGATGATGGGGTGAGAAAGGTAAGAATAATGTGCTTACTGAACGCTGTAGTTGCCGGAGTCGATGCTGGCTTGGGGTTCCGAGTTGCGGGTGAGGGTGCGGAGGACTTGTTTGACTTGGGATTTGACTTCGCCAAGCTTTGGGTCGTCGTTGACGGAGGCGCAAAGGTTCAGGCCTAATGGGGGGGGGGGGGGGGGGGGGTTAGTAACATTGTTTTACGACTATCAAGTGTATAGGTAAGTTACGGACCGTCAAGGCGTGATATTTGCGTAGAGAGAATCATGTCGAGAGTGTTCGTCGTCGTTTACAACTGAGAGGTGGGTTATGGTTATGTTGAAGGAAAACGATTTATATAAATCGTCGCCAAAGTAATGAAATGTAAAGATGGAGTTGCCCGGTACTAGCCGCCACAAATCAATTGCAAACAAATTTATGCACACTCTTTGTCAATGGCACTTCAAAGCATCAGTCCTATCTATTGTGGCGCAGTCCGTCACTATTGTTGGCCTATCCAATCCAAATATCGCAAACCCTTTTTTCTCACATAAGGGTTTAAGAAGTCACATTGGTCCTTGTTGGACAAGAGAATAAAAGCGGATCGTGTCCTTTTTAGAAGATAATGTGGCGTTAACGCCAAAAAATTTGGAATCTGTGGCGTCTTTGTCTTTCAGCGGAAGGAAGGATTATATGGGTAATTGAGTTCTGGGTAGCGCCGGAGCTTGGACGACAGCTCTTGGGGGGGGGGGGGGGGTGATGGTGATGGTAATGATGTCATGAACAAGAAGGGGTGCTAAGACATGCAGACATGCAGGTTGGTGGTAAATATATTTTTAGTGCATGGCATACATGCATATATCAGTGGTTATTTATTGGGTCATTGCAAAAAGCCCGTGGGAACAAGTGATTAGTGGTAGTTTAGTTATCCGGCGGCGATGACATTACGATCCAACGGTCGCCGCTGTCCCATCACGATTAGATCGACTGACAAAAAATCTGCAGTATGGCTGTCGACCAAACAACCCTGGCCTGAAAACAAAAGGAAAAATATCCTTTTGAAGCTATGAAGCGAGCCAAGTATCGTGTTGCCCCTCTCGGATCTCCTGGCTCTTGCATCACCACCGTCTATGACGTAGCCTGGCCGGCCCTCGCGCATCGGGGGTTTTGGGGGCGTTGTGATGGGGGCGTATAATGGCGGTATATTTACATATATAAATGTTATTTAACGTCTTTATATCTGCGAGAACAGATTGTTTATTCTTCTTATTCAAAACACACAACCGCGATCTTTCAACTCTTTCAACTTTGTCCAGAAACTCTTGACGTTGTTGTCTTTTTTTTCTGTTTATTCTTCTTTTTTCCCTTACAGGAGAAAAAAAGGCTGTATCATGAGACAAGAAACCTTAATCGACTTGTCGTGCGTATTTTTTGGGGGGGGGGTTTTTGTGCTTGCCTGCATTCTTTTTAGTGATTTCCCAAACTATTTTGGCGAGTCAGTTTTTGTTGTTTCTGAATGGATCATCACTTCCGCCCATTGCATCGCGTTTTGCGCCAGAAACTGTTAGGGAAGGCGCAAAAAAAAAAAGAAGTTTTCACAGGGGGTGAGTAGTTGCCCACTTTCTTATCTCGTGGGTTTCCAGTGGTTCTCTTTTTTGAATCATTTTCCTGTTTTTTCCCCCTTAATCGTCGACGACAAGACTTCTCTTTTTTCTTTCTTTCTTCCTTTTTTTTTTTTTTGAAGAGTATTTTACGTAGCGGCTGATTTTTGAGACATTCACATGTGAAGCTCGGTCGCATTGCAAGAGGATTTGGGGCTTGATTGATTTCTCTCTTTTCTCTCTTTTTTTTTTTTTCATAATAGCCTTGTTCCTGGATTGACGACCATTTGCTCTTGATCTCCAAGTCAAGCTCCAGATTAAAAATTGCGCCATTGCGCTCTCAGTGCTCTTATCCATTTTTGTATTTTCCCCGAAATTATCCACAATCGTTTCCATCAGACCATTTGACAAACTACAAACCACAGCAGCTTGCTACCTCCCGTCGACCCTTTCGTCACATCTCACAATGCCCTCCAACTCTTCGCCGGATGCCCCCATAACACACTCCCTCCCCACCGAATCGCACACTAAACCCAAGTCCCCATCACATCACACAGTGACATTGTCCCCAGCTAGCAGTTTATCGAGCTTATCGTCGCTTTCTCCGTCCGACAAAGAAGGCTCATCTACTGCTGACACGCCTACACGAGCTCCAGAGAGCCCTAGCCGGGTGACCAGGAAGGGGCCCAGAAGGGCTGCCCAGACTCCAAAGAAGCAAGATGGGAAAGAGAAGGAAAGGGATGATGCTGATGGGGATGGAGCGGAGAAGGCCAAAGTGAAGGCGGCTACCAAAAGAACGTCGGCTTCAAGTGGCAAAAAGAGAAAGACGACCGGGAAGGCGTGGGATGTGGATAATCTGTTGACTTCGAAAAGGTCGCCATTACTAAAGGTCAATTTACGAGTAAGTATAGTATAATACAAGGGTTTGTCCAAGGTGGAGCCTAAACTGACATCCTGCAGGATATATTGCTATTAGAGGATTCTTGGGATGCACTTTCTCTCGAAAAGCAGGAAGCCATCATATCTCTTTTTCCAGCCGACTCCCGCTTCATAACAATTACCGAATCTGGCTCTCGGCGACCTAATGTTAAAGCCCTCAGCTCCAGCGATGCATTCCGTTGCGCCATTGCAGCATATCAGGACAATATACGAAACGGCCGCTATGATAAGGAATGGGTAGAACAGGCCAAGGCTGCGAGCGAGAGACGGGTTGAGGGCTACTACGACGAGGCGATTGACGAGAAGCTCTGTAAGGACTGGGGGGTGGAGAAGGTGGTGTTGGAAGAGGCACGCAGATTGGGCAAGATCTTGGAGGCGGCGGAGAGGGAAGAGATGGATGTCGAGGAACAGGAGAAAGAGGAAATGAAGGATGAAGAGAAGATGGATGACGCAGAACAAAAGGGGGTAGAGGAGACAGCTGGCGAAGGCCAAGAAGATGACACATCCGACAAGGAAAAGAAGGGAGAGTCGACAGAGGAAAAGTCTGAGTCGGAAGAAGAGGACGATGAACAGCAGGAGACTGCAGAGAAGCAGCCGGAGCTGAAGAACAAGACGCCGGAGATTCCGTCTGTTCAACCCGAGATCGAGAAGAAAGAGAAGGACAAGTATGTGAAAGTTGATATCGAATACAAGGAAGTCAGCAAAGACAAAGCTCGGCCAGCGGAAAAGGCAAACCATACATCAAAAGAACCATCACTGGCCGAGGGCGGTTCCTCCAAGGACAAGGAAGTCTCGGTCGAAGTCCACAACCTCGACGAGCTGGAGGGAAACCCCGATGAACCTCCGACCAAGAAAGTCAAGACTGACGCCGACGCTAATGTCTCGCCTGTCGCCCTTGCTGACTTTTCTCTCTTTGGCGAACCCAAAGTCGACATGAAAGAAACACCTGCAGAACTAATGTATAGATAAGTATGAAATAATCTGGGCTACCGGGTAAGAGCAAATAAAGCATAGCCTATTCTATAATGCAAAGCAAACAAAGTCTATACAGTTCATTATTAATCTCAGAAAGCATCGTCTCATGCGATTCATATCCAACCTCCTCTTTTTGGTGTCATTATCTTATTCGTAGTTTGTGCTATTAACTCCACTCCAGAATCTGCCTACTGAGCTCGGCAAAGTCGGTTTCGCCTTCGCCCACCAAAGTCCAGTCCTGGTCCATATACAACGAGAAGTAGCTCCGGTCGTCAATAGCCATGTTTGCTGCCTCGGGGATCCCTCCCATGCCAACGTCCATGGTTGCCGGTGCCTGCCAAAGATGCGAAATGTCGTTAAGTAGGTCCGTGTGGATGGGACCCTCGGAGAACAAGCCACCAACCCCTGGCTGTGACAAATTCTGCGGCGGAGCCTGAACGTTGTCATAAACGCCGCCACTTGGCATGCTCATCTGTCCGGCCTCCGCCGATACATCGGCCAGATATTCAGAGACCTTGGCCCAGATTCTCCTCACAGCTTCTAATCTTTCGGCAGCAACCCGGTTCCCCCGCGCAGCAATGTGCTCCATGACTTCGATGGCGTCGTCAAGACCGGGCGACGACGGAGGCCGCTGGCCAGGTTCTTGGGAATCGAGGACGGCGGCAAGGATTAGGATGAAGCCGACGGAGAAGAGAGCGTCAGAGTCGAAGAAGCCAAATGAGAGCATCATGTCGCGGTTTTTTAGAGCGACGATGACGCGGAGAGAGCGACGAGCGGCTTCGGTGCAGGTGCGGGAGAGTTTGCCGAGGGGGGAGGTGCGAAGTTGGTTGGGTTTGAGACCGCGGCCGGAAAGAATGAGCTGAGCGACGTGCAGGAGGATGGGCCGAATGGTGAGGATAATGGTGTGATACAGCATCAGATGTAAGCTAGCTACTGTCCTAAAGTTCACGTTGTTGTCAACCCCGTGATATTGGGTACCAAGCTCACCGGGTATCTCCTTGGAGATATCGTAGAGCTGGCGGACGATCTCTTGGACGTTGGGGACGAATTGCTCTTCGGTGCGGAGGCCGGGGCCGTAGAGGACGCCCATGATGTGGCCAGTTACGCGGGCGATTTTGATGGTAGTACAGAGGGCGCCGGGGTGGAAGAAGCCGGGGGCGGAAGAAGGGAGGGGGATTTCGATGGTTTGGTCTTCGACGGAGGAGGAGTGGCCAGTGGCGGCAGCGACGCGGCTGTTGGGCTGGTATTAGTGGGGCTGGAGAAAAAGTTGTAGGGAATGGAAGGTGGGACTTACCGTTCTTGCATGTAGACGGTCCACCAGAGGCGGTTGATGTGGACTCTTTCGCTTTGGAGAAGGGGCTTCTTTGTCGACTCGATGTGGTAGCCGTGAGTCAGACACAAGCGCAAGGCCGTGCTAATGTACACATAGGCTTCCTCTTTCCGGCCTGAGTTCTGCAGATACATGGCCGTTAAGGCCAGTAGCTCGACGCCCAGTGGTCCCAGGCTGAGCATGTTGCTCAGGTTCGGCAGATTCGCATGGGCATATCTGAACATTTCGGTGCCGGGAAGCTCTTCTTCGGCCTGTCGGCCGTCTTCGTCCTCGACCTGGAAGGCTCCGGCAAGTAACTTGCCGACAGCGAGGACGAGGAGCAGCTCGACAACCCAAGGGGAAGTGTAGTAAGACGGGTTCAGATCGGCGCGGCCACCATAGAAAGTGGAGAGCTTGTCGGCGAATAAGCGGGCATCAAAGTGGTGCTGGATATGGCACAAATGCAGAATAGTGACATCGAGCAACTGGAAAGCGGCAGTCTCGGAGGGCATAGAGGGGAACCCAGAGGGCCGCGGGGACACCTGGTGCCGAGAAGACGGGGTAGAAGAGGGGGTCGCCGGGGCCGCGGGGTAGTTGTGGTTGTGGTGGTGGGGGCGGCGGTTGAAGATGTTTTCGAGGCGGGAGCCAAAGGTGTGGGAGGAGCTAAGGGCAGCATCGGCGAAAATGGTGGAGTCGGGGGAGTCGTTGTGGGAAGGCGAGTCGGTGTGGGGGAGGAGGTGATGTTTTTGGGAGGGGGTGGAGGAGGGAGTATGCGTGTGGGAGGAGACTTGAGA
>JABFIG010000369.1:0-11593 GCA_017139545.1 Ambrosiella cleistominuta | reverse complement strand
CCCCTTCCCCTCCTCTTCCTCCTCGCCTCTGTCCTACCGCCCGCTCCAAGGTACACCCCTCCTAAATACCACTGGGACTTAATTGCACCTTTCTCCGAATTCGACTGTGCATTCTTGATGACCCAATGGGGAATAGATGTGGTTTTGTTTTAGAGTGTTTTTTTTATTCTTTTGGGGGGTTTCTAGGTCCTGGCTGTAGCATTCCCAGCATGGCCATTGTTGTTTCTCTTCATGTTCTTTATGTCCTCCAACTATGAGAGAGACAGCTAAGTTGATACTGAGATACTGTATGTTAGTGAGAGTTTTTAATGTAATAAAGTAGAACACCAGCATAAATTGAAAAGTTAGAGGAAAAAAGAATGATGGAGGAGGAAAAAATTGACAAGAAAGAAAGAAAAAAAGAACAATAAAAATAATAGTTTTAGATTCAAAGGGAGGCCATGACCACACTGTTCCAAACAGGCAGTGAAGCCATGAAATTGTCCTGCTCTCTAGTGTACTTGCCTCTCTACAGCAGTCAGTAGCGCCTGGCACATGGTTCTTTGCTCTGTTTTCTGTATTTAAGTGCAAGAGCTTTCATCTTGGTTCCCCAAACCTGATACTTGTGTGTATATGTACATACGTATGTACATACCTCATCTTCAATTCATATATAGTGTGCCCGTCCTCCCCGACTCATCGACCGTCCGTTGAGCCTCTCTTTTTTTTTTTGCTTTTCATTTTACCATCATTAACAAGATCAAACAAGTATTTCCAACTTGGTCAAATCATTTCTTTTCTATTGACTTGCAAATCATAATCAATCTTTATATATATATTACAATTTATATCACACACATAAAGTGGTATATATATCATCGTCCTACTATCAATCCACTCTCACCAAATTTCTCTGACCACCCTAAATATCAACTTCATTTTTTTCATCCGCTACTCACGTCACGAGTAACCCACATCAAGCAACCATGACTTCCACTCTTTCCCAAAATCCTCTCGACTACTACAACAAGCAGGTAAGTCAACAACACCACATCCTTTTCTCCTCCGGACTTGCGGGCTCGGCCCAGAATCGTCATCATCATCATGTGAACGCTGCGGCAGACTCTAACCATAACGCTATCACTACTCTCCTCATCCTTAACATTCCTACTAACACACACGGCTTTGTTCCGTCTAGATGCTTTCCCAGTCGCAGTCCCAAACCTACAGTCTGCCCCCTTCCTTCAACGATCAGTTTTCCCAGTTTAACTCTGACCTCTGGCTGCAACAACCAGAATCAAAACCCTTCTTTGTCTCCCCCTCCACTATTATGCCCCGCACGGCTTCCGAGTCTCCCACCATCCTCCCTCTCAATCTTGATGCCTCCACTTTTGGCTCTGATCCTCTCGCCGACTCCATGTTCAAGTCCTCGCCTGTCGACGACCCCGCCTTTATGTTCCAGCAGTTTCCCCCTCACCAGCAGCAAGCTGGCGGGTCGCCGCCCTCTGCGAACCCGTATGACATCCTCGGCTCTCCTACCTTTTCCGTGACTTCCAACAAGTCCGGCCATCGGAAAACCACTAGCTCTGTCTCCAGCAACGACAGCCTCCGCAGTTCTACTTCTCCACCTCCCGTCGCCGTTTCTTCCTCTTCGGCTCACCGGCCGACCCGGTCGATGACGCAACGGGGCACCACCCTCTTGTCGGGCCGCCGCACCACGCTCCCTCCCAAAAAGACTACTCACAACATGATTGAGAAGCGTTACCGGAATAACCTCAACGACAAGATTGCGGCGCTCCGCGATGCCATTCCGGCGATGCGGGTTATGGTGCAGCGGTTGGAGAACCAGGTGTTGACGGGCAGCGAGGTGCCGGAGGACGAGGACGAGGAGGATCTGGACGGGCTGGCGCCAGCGAACAAGGTCAACAAGGCGACCATCTTAAGCAAGGCGACGGAGTACATTGCGCATCTCGAGGCCAAGAATAAGGCGTTGGCAAGTGAGAATACGGAGTTGAAAAGCAAGGTATCTGGGTTAGAGATGATGGTCATGGGCGGTGGCTCAGGGGAGACGAAGTGGAACTAGAGGATGATTTTGGTTCTTTGGTTCCTGGAGTTTGGTGATGAATTATACCCCCGTGCTTTTCTTGTCTTTGCTTTCTATCTGAGTTTATCTCTCTCTCCCTACTCTTGTTTTTTTTCTCCAAAACAATCCATCTCTCCTCTTTCTTTTTAGAGTGTCTCTTTTTTCTTATTTAAAAGCTCATGAGCGTTGCTTATTTGGATTCTTGGCGTTCGGTTTCAAGGTTACTTGATTTTTCAAAATTACGGGTTATCTATCTACGGATTTCTACAACTACTACAACTACAACTACGACATTGTTTACTGATTTTGGGAAATTAGGACTTGGAAAATGGACTCCAACAACAAACTAAAGCGGCGTTTCACTATCTGGCGTTTATCGGTCCGTGGGGATTTATAGTTTCTCTGGGTAGCGTTTCTTTCTCAAGTGTATTTCTATCTTCTATTCGTTTTTATGATAGTTGTATTATGTCAAATCTTTTTTCCCCTTCTTTATATTGATAGTCTTTCGGCTGCTGTGAAGTTGTGTATTGTAAAAAACTGCCCGTGTAACGTGCATGATTTGTAACAATTCTCTATCTCCAGGATACACCGCTTCCATTTTTTTTTTTCTTTTTGTTTTCAGCTAATCCCCCAATCACTAATAATAGAAAACAAACTATAAGTGCTGTGTCTGTATAAAGTCATTACATCGTCAATGATCTGATTTTTGAGTCAGTTGTCTTGTGAAAACCCGAGGAGTTGCTGTTCATCCTCGCTCGTTCTTTTCTCCATGCAGTGCACATCAGTTATTTTTCTTTCAGTTTTCTTTTTTCAACCACTTGATAATGGTACTCAAGAGACACATAAGCAAGTATATGCTGCAGATTGACATTGTATTTACATGTATTCATATCTATGTGCAACGCCAAAAATTTAAATGGGCCGCAAAATTTTGGGATTGATTTGGTCTATAAACAAAATACAAGTATAACCACTTCAAATCACAAGACACTCATACGAACCAATAACTACCTATATCTCTAGCCATTTGGATTTCTTATAATATACATTGCTCTATATTTCATTACTATTTATCCATCTATAATTGGCTTTAAATCTTGAACCTTGAAACTGCTCTTTAGCTATCAGTCTAGGGTCAACTTCAAATAGGTATATCTAGTCAATATCTTGTTAAAAAGAAAAAGAACAATTAGATATGTAAATATCTTCAATTCTAAACATTATAAAGTTCTTTGCTCCATTTAATATCAAGGGGCTATAGAGTTATAACTTTATCAATCATGGGCATGTTTTAAGGTGATGATACCTTCAAAATAGAGGCCCTATTTATAATTACAGAATATAAATATATAATGATACTAAAAAATTATAAGATAATTCCAGTTGATAAAACAAAAGCAAAATAATAGATTTACCGTCATTTAATTGTATTAATGCGAGATACTTTAGTATGAAAATTATTTTCTTCTGGACGTCTGATGTAGGAGGTTCTTCAGATTTATCCCAAGCTTGTTGCGGCCTGCTTAAATAGTCATGACTGTACATATGTACTTACATAGCCTGTATATGGAAGCTGCCAGGGCCACTTTCCTGTATAACAAACATCTCCTCACTCCCCACTTAAAATACTTTGCACCTTCCATTTTGCAGCAAAAATACACTCTGGTATTTAGGCATCAACTCTAAATCCAACATCGAATCTTTCCAGAAAAAAAAAAGAAAAAAAGATCATGATATTGACTACTCCTATGTTTGCGTCTATGTGTTGAGGTGTGTATATGTATCTGTGTTACACTAGCACACTAACACTAGTGCTTCCCGGGAAGCTCCGCCGTGTAAATAGATATGTACTCACATATATGATGCAGAAGCGGTGAGTGCAAGAACCTGCAAATACTCCGTCCATATACATCCCCTCATTACTCTTCTCTCATCCCTCCCACAAAACCCACCAAATCTCTGCAACCGAGTATCACCATCCGTCACATCGCGGCATGCACTATCTTGCTGTGTGGGTTGCGAGAATTGGTAATAAGACAAGATGCATATGCTATGGATGCTGTGATGCATATCTGCACTTTGCACCTGAGAATCCGAGAATGACAAGACAGAATGGCACTGAGCATGAACGTGGTAAATAATATTTATTTTTTTTCTTCTTTTCTCTCTGAAAATCCTATATCAAAGCCACTATATACATACACAAACACACAAATGCAAAGTCTTTATATACATACTGATATCAAGACAACAGCAACCTAACTAGCCATCACTACTACTATCCTACCCTTCTCGAACATCCATCAGCCGATATTCCCCCACTCTCTTCACTCTCCTTTAGCCTCATCGGACAACCGGAACCAAATCTCTTTCATAGCCACCACTTTCGGACCCCGCCGCCGCTGGTCTTTTTGTTTTAGCCCGTGCCCACTGGCTGCCCGCCGACACTCCTTCAATGCATGCTCCTGTCGCCAATCTCTTCGTGAAACCCTGTCAACCAATGCCAAAAGACGGCCCGTCTTCTTGTCATGAACTGGCACCAGCTGCAACCCAATCCAATCAATCCTCAGCGTCTGGTTCATAGTGGCCTATAGAGCTGATATGATAAGACCCCTCCTCCCCACGTCTCCGCACAGACACTCTTTTCTCCCTTTCCCCCGTGCCGGACCCACCCGAACATCACACCACCAATTTAAGCAGCCCCGTTGTAGGAAATCAGGTTTGGCGAGTTGGTCTTGTGCCTGCTAATCGTGCCTGTAACAGCACTCAGAGACCTGATTCTCGACGTCAGTTCGGCTGGAGTCAAGATGAGCTCCTTGGTAATTAGGTACAGTGCCAGCCCAACAACGTGAGGAGCCGTTATCGACGTGCCAGAGATGCTCTTGGCCGCGGTGTCTGACGTATACTACGTAGACTTGATGCTGGTGCCCGGGGCCAGAATGTCAACATTGGACCCGTAGTTGGGGTATAACGCCTTGCCAAAGGTCTAGTCAATGGCGCCGATAGTCAGCGCATCGGTAGCCGACGCCGGCAACTTGGTCGACACATCCATATTGTCATTTCCCGTCGAGTATGCTGTGGCCACCACGTTGTTCAACGCCGACGACACCGGCCCGCTAATCGACATATTAATGACAGCTTTGCCAACACGGTTCTGGCTCTGGATGTCACTGATGGCCCAGTTGAAGCCCGCCAGGATCTTAGACATGGAAGTCGCACTGCCCGCAAACATCTTGATGTCAATGATGTTTTCCTTCTTGGCAACATCGTGCGTCTTGGACCCGATAGTACTGGCAACATACATGCCGTGGCTGGTAGAGCCTTCCCATGTGCCGGCGGCGGCATTGTAGCCCTGGCTGGCCCGGCCCTCGAAGTCGGTGTGCGTAGTGCGGATGCCCAAGTCAGCGACATAAGCATAAGTGTCAGCGCTGGCCGACGAGTCGTAAATGTATAATGTGGTCTTGTTGTTGTGCGCCGACATAACCGCCAGGTCCCAGTTGGCCGATGTCTGAGTAGTCAGAGTGCAGTCAAGAGCAAAGCTCTGCTCCTCCTCGACATAGTTGACATCGTCAGACTCAGCAATTTTAGCGACAGTATCGCTATCGAAATGGCCAGCGTAGGCCTAGAAGCCGCTGCTGATGTTAAAGGTCTGCGTGGATCCAGCGAAGGAAGACGAACTAGAGTTGTCGGCACGCTTAGCAAAGACCGCTTGTTCAGACGGTGAACACAGGTCAGGTGATCGTGGGCATCACAAAGAGGAAGATGAGGCTTGAGGATGATTATCTAGCGGTTGGAGACACCAGGGTACTGCATCAGTGTGGGGTTTAGGAAAGGTAGATATTGGTAAAGAGGGAAGTGACGGTCGGCGCGGCAATGGCCAGGCCAATGAGGGCCGAGATGACAAAGTTGCAGTTGACTATTTTTGAATCAGAGTGGTCAGGTTGAAGAGGAAAAGAGAAGGACAACGAAGAATATTAGTTCAAGGTGAACAAGGTAGTTCAAGAGAGAAGTGTGTTTTTGAAAAGTAAGTTACTGCTGCTGTTGTTGATGTTCGTGTGGATGTTGGAGTTTATTTTCCACCATCATCACAGACATCAAGGAACTCGCCTTCCTTTTTATGTTAGGAAGATCTTGTATGAAGACATTAAGCTTAACGTAAATCTAACGTCTACGCAGAGCCATTACCAACTTCAAAGTCTAGGCCTTTTGCCACCCACACTTGCAAACAAGACATCGCCCGGTGCGTCGGTTTCCCCCCATCCCAACCCTCTTAACAAAACCCTCCCCCATCCGTCACTATACCTATAACCAATTCATCCATCCATCCATCTATCGCCCACCCCGGAAGGGCAACTGTCCTCCGGCAGGGACTCCTGATTTTCCCTCCAGGAACCAAGCAGGACTGCCAGCTTCTCACGTGGCTCACAAATATCTGACCAAACACGTTTGTTCTTTGGATTGCTTTCTTTTTTTCAAATGTATGCCTTGGGACCAACGATGCGGATGAGAATGAGGATGCTGATAAATACTTCCTACTTTCTGTGAACTGCCACAGCAGGCCGGCACCAAGTTGGACTTCACAGAATGTCCAACTATGTGTGTACCACCAGTTTCTGTAGGTACCTGACAACAGCATCATGTTCCATTACCGGAGAGTCCCTCTCCAAATTCGATGCTTTTCGCTATATTGTGCAAATTTTTGTTTCTCACGTAGACCCAGAATGACCGACTCAAGTGGTAAATTGCCGACTGCACATGTCCGGACGCACATGGCAATATCATGAAAGCCACAAGCAGTGTAACTTTCGTAAACTCTATTGGAGTTAGATACTAAAGCGTGAAATAACTTGTTAGTGATGCATCGTATCTTGGTGGCAACAAACAACACAATTATAATTACTGTTAGTGTTTCCTCTGCCAATTGTGATTCTTTGCACTAAAAAGCTTACCGCAGACTAAAATTTATATGCTCAAGGTAGCCATACTAACAAAAGGCATCACGCCAGAACAGGTTTCGAGAACAGGTTTCGAAGCCAAACCCTAATTACACAACATGACCAATCAACCACTCAGCTCTCATTTATACACACGATTGGCCGATAATAGATATAATTCATTTCCATATACAACATGGCAATATGTGTACAATTATGCAACATGACGCAAAACTAGAACCTCATTAATTGATACCAAAAACGGATAACGTGGGTATTACCATTATCTAGACCATTATATACAACAACATAGAATAATAACCAAAAGGGAGAGTAAGAATATTATCAACGACAAGCGCGGAAACAGACGGTATCGAACCATCCGGAAATAAATAAATAGTCGAATACACCGACAAGAAAAATGGTGCAACATCTGGAAGATACAACAAACGTGATTGCCGATATCCGGCACCGAAAAAAAAAACTCATTTTTGTACTTGTAAGATTCAAGATGTGGCCAGACCTGAAAAAAGGGAGAGCCTCAGGCTTTCTCAAGACAAAGGAAAAGAGAAATAAATAGAAAATTTAGACACGAAGGAAAATCGAACTAATGACAGATTTTCAGTCCAGATTTATGGAATACAGTGTATGTAGACAAACGTTAGCTTGTAAACGACTTCGGACCACAAAAGACGTCGAATTCGAACTTAGATACACTGAGAATAGCCGTAGCGAAGAGATAGATAGATGAGCATGGTGCCAAGCCGAGAGCCCCGGGCTACAATCGGACCTTAACCGAGCTCTCGGTAGGTCGTAAAGCAGATAAAGGACATAAGAAGCTCATGATATTGTTGGCAATAATAAACGATTAAAATAAAACACAGCAGATTATACAGAGAACATCAGATTGTCAAGCAATTTCCTTTCTTGTTTAGGCTTTTACTGTGGAGAATAGAACTGCATCACCGGCCAATCAGTCTGGAGTGGATGCATTTGCTGTTGCTGTTGCTGTTGCTGCTGTTGCTGCATAGGGTCCTCCATGACACTGCTTGAGAAGCTCGACCAGTCTGGAAAGCTCTGCTGCATACCAAAGTCATAAGCCATAGCCTGGGCTGTGGTCTGAGCTTCGGGAGGTGGTGGTGGAAGCGCGCGCTCCAAGTATTCACGGCGGATAGAGCCAGAGGACTTCAGCTGAAGTTGAGGCATACTTTGAGCCGTAGAAAGAGTAGCAAACATACCAGGCTGCATCATCGTAGGATAAGAAGCAAACCCTGTAGGCGATGTTGGTTCCGCCATCAATGAATGCGAGCTGTGTCTGTGTTGGAGCTGCTGGCGATGTTGCTGCTGCATCTGAAGTTGCTGGAGTTGCTGGAGTTGCTGCTGCTGTTGCTGTTGCTGTTGCTGCAAGGACTCTATCTTGGCTTGTTGAGGAGAGGGTTGGGCCATCATGGCGGAGCCCGGAGTGATCGGTGAAAGTGACGATTCAGGTGGTGTCGGATACGACAACGACGCAGGAGTCTCGAGAGAAATAGAAGGCGGAGCCGGTGGTGGAGCATATACGACATCAGACAAATCATAGGCAACCTTAACAATACCCTCGGCCTCCGATGAGTTTCCAGAAAAAAACTCAAGCAGATCCTGTAGCTGCCCCGGGCATTCATTCTCCATAAATCCCTGTGCACGACCAGTCTTGGTGGGGTTCCAACTGAACTGAGGGGGAACCTCACCATGCTCGGATGCTACATACTCCTTCCACGCCTCGTGGATAAGAGGCTGGTGAAGCAGACCATAGATAACACGTGAGTGCATCCAATCAGCCTTACTCTTGCCAGCTTCAAAGTGTCGAGCAACGTGTTCCACGTGACGCTCACGAGAAGGATGAAGCGCCGAGCAAAACCCACAGGCCCAGTACTTGCGTTTGCGCAGATACTTGACAACCTTCTCACTATGAGGGCAAGTCCGGCATCCATGGGAACTCTTGTGATGCTGGTTAAAAGTGTTGGCACCCCAGAAGGATCGGTTGCAACCAGGTTCGGGACACGGGTACTTCTTCCAACGCTCGTGGAATTCTTCTTCGTGACGCTTCCAGTCATACTTGCGCTTAAATCTGGTTTCACAAGACGTGCACCAGTAAAAGTTTTGTCTACTGTTGGACCACGCAGCCGACGTACTGGCAGGAGCGCTGTATGTGCTTGTAGCAGATGAAGCAGTGCTCATTGCAGAGTTCTGTGACCAGATACTGGCATGGCCACTGGAGCCAGAGCTGGTGGATGAGATGGAAATCCGGGGGTGGTGGCCACGGGCGTACTGAGGAACTGGTGGAGGCGCAAAAATAGGCAGAGGGGCTGTCGGTAATAAGGTTAATGGATCATGTCCACAAGTTGCTGCCAGTTCGTCTGTATACATACCTGAATGGTCCATCATCTGAAGATGCGCCTGTCCCATTCCATGATTCGAAGGTTGCAGTGGAGACGATGAAAGTTTGATGTCTGGTTGAGTTTGCGACTGTTGTTGGGGCATTGGCGGGCATGTCATGTTCACCATCATAGGCATTTCTTCCTTGATCGGTGTTTTTGGTTGTGGCGGCAGAGGCTGCGATACCTGGTGTTGTGGAGGCGCGTTGGATGGAGAGTCAGCGATGAGGGCTAGCAAGGCCTCTCGTGAGATGCCTGAATCGATCAAAGCTTGCAGATTCCGTCTGGCCTCTACCAGCACATCAGCCGGGGTTTCGTTGATGTTTTGGTCCATGATGAGTCGCGATGTGTTATCTAGTGAGTTGCCGTTTTTTCTTTCACGAGTATGCCGACAGCAGCTACTATTTCTGTTGCTAGAACAAAGTCGATGGTTCGCGTCACAGTACCACAAGATCCTGAACGTGCAGTCCCTGATATATCTCCAAGGTGACGATTGCAAAGGGAATAAAATATCAGCCTTCAATCTCAGGTGAAATCAGGAATGAGTTTGCACTTTGTCGATTGCTACCGTAGATCCTCGAGGTTGGAGAGAAACGGGATATGCTTCCCGAGTAATGTCTCACCGTGAGATATCGGCAAAAAGTATGATAGTAAACTGGGAGGATGCAGAGTGATGCGCGAGCTTGGTACAAAATTTGATTCATAAATTGCGAACGGACGGCGAGTCTCACGATAGGTGTCGTCGCAGTGTTGGTGTCAGATATATTGCAATTCCAGATCGGGAAGCGTAATTAGATTCTTTTTTTTTCTTGTATCAGTGTCGGTGCCAGCCGTGGTGCAGAGTCAGGGCGGCGCAAGTCTGAAGGACCGAGTGGCTACAATCGAGATCCAAAGATCAAAGGAGTTTCTCGAAACAAGTCAAGCGTTGAGTCAAAATGCAGATGTTAATGGAGGCAGACAAGTGAGCTTGACCAATCTAGTATTGCGTAGCAATAGTGCTATAGTGCGAAAGGATAACGCGAGAAGAAAAAAAAAGCGAGTGACAATGGTAAAGGACCGAAACGGCCGGTGTGTATTTGCTGCAGAAAAAAACAAACTGGTGGCGCGTTAGGCGGAGGGCATGTGGTCGCTAATCTGAAAGGACAAGACCAATGTGCAGTTCAAAAGAAAATGCAGGTGACAGAAAGACAAGTAGCCTGGCGAGCAGTACTACTCGATAACAGCAGCAATAAATAATCCGGCAAGCACCAACAGGCCCAAAAACAGAAACAAGATGTAAAATACAAGTGACTGCGGTAATCGAAGTATATGTATATATACATATACTTAGGCTCAGCGGATGTGCACAAAATCTGCTTGGGTCAAAATCAAGCGAGAGCTGCTGGCGGGTGCTGGAGAGGGGAAGATCGGGAACGACTGTAAAGTACTTGGTGATTCCAAGTTGTAAGATTTGAACGAGTGGCAGCGTAGTTCCCACGAAGCAGCGGGGACTAACAGCGACAAAAGATGGCTGCAAAAAAAGGGATGGCTGCAGCAGTATGCGACAAAAAGAAAGAAAGGAGAAGAGAAGACGACGAATGGAATAATAAAAAGGATGGTGAATTCCAGGAAGAAGCTGTCTGAGTAATGAAAAAAAAAAAAGCCTTCCATGTGGACGAGCAGGCGGAATGGATAGACAGCGGGAGCCAGGAGCTGCGAGGGGAGGAAAAAGAAGAAAAAGAATAACGGTTCGAAAGAGAAACGAAAGAAGTGGAAGTAGAAATTGAATAGATCAAAGCTAAGCAAGCCGCATTCCTCCCATATTCGGTCGGTGCTGCCGGACGACGACTATAGAGCAGGCGACGGAAGGCACTTACTTTGTGTGCATGAATAAAGGCTGCAGCGTAAGTAATTCCCTGGTTAAGCACTGCTTCTTTCGGGGGCCTGGTTGGCCAGACAAAGGAGCTAGAAGGAGTTCTCACGCAAGTGTGATAACACACCCGACTGGGTAAACTTGGGTTTTATTATTTTGTGGCAACACAACTACTAACCGATAAAGGAATCAAATGACACTAGAATGTCCGCTAAAACCCTGTCTGTGGAAGATACGATGTATATATGAAATTAAAGCAAATATATATGTACGCAGACAAAAAAAAAATAAAAATATATATATATATATATATATATATATATAGTAGAGA
>JABFIG010000368.1:0-11776 GCA_017139545.1 Ambrosiella cleistominuta | reverse complement strand
GGTCGGGGGGTGGGGAAGAGGGGGAGAGAGTGGGGGAGGGGACGATGATGGTGCTTGTGGTGGACATAGTGGAGGGAGTGTCGTGGTATGTAATGTAATATGCGAGAATGTATGTACGAGTGATTGTGTTTAGAGTCACAGCTAATAAATGTATAAATAAATGTAGATATCCTGAGGCGAGATAAATGACAGAAAAATAATAACACCGAAAGTGAGTTCTATAACTCAAGTCTTCCTTATACAGTCTCGCAATCAACAAACCCAAACCCAAAAAATATCACCAAAAGCAAGATCATTAAAACTCCTCACCACCGGAAAATCTATATACGCACCTCCGGGAAAACCATCGTCCTCCAAAAAAACCGCCAACCAACAAAATTCTCCCGGCTTATCCCCTATTCCACCGCCCAGAAGATAACCATCATCACCAGCTTCTTGCTCTGAATTCCCAAGCCGAGATGGGGCGAAAACGCAACCAAGGTAACCCGGGCGCAATGAGACCGTAGCTTTCCGATCTATCTTTGATAAACAATGCATGGCGACAATATCACATCCCATGGCCCCGTGAACCGAGTCTATCCAGGTCGACTTCGCACATATACATGCAGATTTCTCGATACCTAGAGTCAACTCTGACCTGTTTTGTCCTCTTGCTTATAAATGGTCTCCCGATTCCATGGTAAATATCACGGCTTCCTCTTGATTCTGGTTACGTCTGCCACATCATCACTAAGTCGCTACCACCACTACCACTACCATAAAACAAACAGTTCTAGTGATCCGTCAGTTATCAGTCCTGTTCTTGCTTTCCCTCGGTTCACAGCATACTCCACCGAAACTTGTCTTGGTCCATCCGCGGAAAACTCCAATATATTCAGATTTCGCAATCACGTGATTTTTTTAAAATGTGTTTATACCACTGGTTAGGGTTATTAATTCCTCAAATATGATTTTCAATTGATGAATAGCGTCTTGGCACATGTTGATTAGTTACTGGACAATGGTTACCCAGAACAGATTGGAACTGGTCAGAAAGAACGAATCAGGTTTTTTGGGTCACTGGTGTAGGTAGTTGGCCTTGGTACAGATATATTGTATTGTCTACCCACCACATGGCACATCTGCAGACACTTGGACTGTCAACCGGCAAATCACCAAATTTGTCTGTTTACTTCCATGTGTGTTCTTTGCTTCTTCTTCAGTCGCTCTTTGGGCCCCTTGTTTTTGGACTTGGACTTGCAAAATCTTCATGGGTCCCACTGACAAAGTCTGATACCCACTTAACCTTAGCCACCCCAACCTCTAACGGTAGGTGTCTCTAGGGTTCCGAATCTGCAAGTCACCGGCATCATGTAAGAGTTTGACATAAAACAAGCAGTTGTCTTCCATGCCGTGATGTACACCTAGATCTCACCCCATGATGACTCATGTGTATCGGAGTACGCGCCAACTCCGACACTGGCAATCTTAGTCACCTCGTATACATATATGCCTTTTCATGTCATGTCTCCCACAGGGCGCACCATGTCAGATGTCAAATGTCAACCCTCTCATCTCCCATACAAACCTAACCCCGTTCGGACCCCGTCACTCTCCCGTCTGCAACAGGGCGCCAACCGAAATTTCCCCATGGTAACAGAAATGCAGCTCGTTTGGTTTTCATAGTGAAATAACCCTAGAGTTTTGTGTCGAGACGGCGATGGCCTTCCGGGGGTGGGAGACTGGGGGGTAGTTGAATGTAGAAGGTTATTGCGGTGGTTTGGTAATGGATGTATATAAATGGGGAGGGGGCGGTTCTTGGATGGCTTTTTTATATAGTTTGACGATGATGGTGGTGGTTGTGAGCTATTAGAATGCCAGTTGGTTGGCTTGGTTGTTTCGTTAGGCTGCTTATAGGCAGTGAGTTGCCTTTACTTGTTGATATCTTTGATGCAGTCTATACGAGTCTATATGGCCGTGTACAGCATTCATGATAGTACCTACGACTTGATACGCAGAATCAAGGACAAGTGATAACTCGGCCATCAGTCAGCTAACCTACAGTCCTAATCGCCACCACCACGACAAAACCGGCCTCATTACAACCTCGACATTACACTTCGGAAAAAAAAAAAAAAAGATAATTTTCAAAATGTTATATTTCCACTACATCATTCCCTCACCCTCCAGCCAAAGCTCCAAAACGCTCAAAGCCAAAGGTCAGCACGCAACAAAGCCACAACTGAAAAGAAACTCAAACTAATAAAACAAAGACTTGGAAGCCAGGGAAAGAAACGACACAAACATGATGCTATTCCAAGTCATTAGATTTGGAAATACATGGAAGAATAAGGCCCCGGGGCAGAAGTGGTATAATAACGCTGAGCCCGTGAGAGAAAAACGCAAACAAAAAAAAAAAAGACAACAGATGATGTAGTCTTCATAAACAGGAGGACGAGACAATGCAAGTAGATAATGATGACAATGAAGAAGATGATGATGCTGAAATGGAGGAAATCTGCCCAACCAACAACACACACAAAACGGTCAGTTGTCTCTCCTAAATCTGCTGCATATCAATGTTGTCCGAGTTCACCGGTCTCCCATGCTCGTCCTTGAGCACAACCTCCATGTTGGCCTCCGCAATAGCCACAGGCTTACTCCGGGTAATCACCTTGTGGCCAATAAATAGCACCACAAACAGAATCAACGAGATATACGCCGTAAAGAATTTCTCGACATTCCACTCGACAAACGCTTGGAACCCGTTGGTCAGTGTGATCACTGTGGTCGCCACGATACCAATCCACGACAGGTATGGCTGGCCCGGCGCCACATACGGCAGCTCCTGCAGGCTGACGCCGCGGTGCGCGAGGATCTTGCGGAAGCGAATATGCGACCCGCACACGCCCGCCCAAGTGATCATGCCGGCCACCGAGATAATGTTGAGCAGCCAGTTGAAGACGTCCTTGCCGCTCGACGACAGGTTCATGTAGCCCAACAAGCCCATGGCCGCCGTGCACAGGACGGCCCAGGCGGGCACGTCGCGGTGCTTCTTGGTGAGAAAGCGCGGGGCCTGACCCTCGTGGGCAAGGCCTACGAGGATGCGGGCGCCCGAGTACACGTTGGAGTTGGCGGCAGACAGGACGGCGGTCAGCAGGACGGCGTTGATGATGTCGGGGATGACCTTGAGCCCGGCGAGGTTGGTGGCGATGACGAGAGGGGACGCCGAGGCATTCGTGGTGCCGAGGGTCAGGTCGGGGCTGTTAGAGGGGACGACGATGCCAACGAAGAAGACGAGGAAATTAAAGAGGCCGAGAATAGTCCAGAAGGTAAAGTTGACGGCGCGGGGAATCGACTTGGCGGGCTCCTCGGCGTCGCCGGCACCCAGACCGACGAGCTCAGTGCCTTGGTAGGCGAAGGCGGCGGTGATCATGACGGCCCAGAAGCCGTCGAAGCGGCCGGCGGCCCCGTCGACCTGGTTCTCGACAAAGGGCCCCGGGTCAGTCCAGTACTTGAAGCCCAGGTACCCGCCCTTGCCGGCACCACAGTTGATGGCAATGGCAATGAAGCACCAGACGACAATGGTAATGACCTTAATGGAGGAGAACCACAGCTCGACGGCACCAAAGATGTTGACGGGAAGCATATTGACGAGGGTGAAGATGACGAGGAAGATAGAGATCCAGATGGCGATGCTCAGGCTCTCATCCCAATATTGGATGATGATGCCGGCGGCCGTCAGCTCAAGGGCGAAGGTGACCGACCAGGAAAACCAGTACATCCAGCCAACAGCGAAGCCGAGCGACGGGTCGATGAAGCGGGTAACGTAGGTGGAGAACGAACCAGCCACAGGAATGTAGGCGGCCATTTCGCTAAGAGCGATCATAATGGTCCAAACAAGGAACCCCATGGACAGGAAGGCAATGAGGGTGCCGACGGGCCCGCCGGTGGAGAGGGCGGAGCCGATACCGAGGAAGAGGCCAGTGCCGACGGTGCCGCCAATGGCGATGAAGGTGAGGTGCCAGTGGCTCATTTTCTTGGGGACGCCATTTTGGCCGGTGCCGATTTCTTGGGAAGCGGCGATGATGTCGGTGGCAGAGACGGAGGAAGCGTTGGAGGATTTGGCATCCTGGAAGAGGGTGGGGGAGACGGATTTGGACATGGTTGCTGGTGTGTGTGTGTGAGTGTGTTTGTTTCCGGGGAGGAGAGGGAGTGAAAACAACGTTTTGACCGAGTAAGCAGAAACGCTACTCTTTTTTGAAGTCAGTCTGGACTTGGACTGGTGATGACCAATGTCTAGATCGGGAACACAATTCTTCTCTGGAGATAGTGGCAAGGAAAGACCTTTTTTTGGAACAGATTGGTCTAAGCCGTTAGAGATAAAGACAAGCAATATAAAAGATTAATCATAAAAAAAGACTTAAAAGCTGAAGATTAGGTCTCGGAAAATTTTTCTTCGTCTTTTCCACCCAGGATACCAAAGTTTGAGGGAAAAAAAAAGGAAATTATAACAAACTCTTCCGCTAACTTGTCCAAAGATTAAAGACAGACCGGAAGGTGGAGAAGGGAGAACGAGAAAGAGTGACGACAGCCAAAAAGAAAATGAAGAGAAAGGACAAAAAAGAAGACGACAAACGCGTGGCCGGATCGGCAAATCTTATAATGCATCGAGATGGTGGAAGCTCAGTGTTGGTGAACTCCCTCTCTCTCTCCCTCTCGGAGAAACCGACTTGACTGGCGGAGTGAATGAAGTGGAGTAGACCACCGATCGGGAAGCATGTTGTCTGTGCTGCTAGGGAGGGACCTTGTGATGGGAATTGGTAGAGTGGGGAGGGGGGGGGGGGGGTATTTTATTGCGCAACGTCTCTATAAATAATGCGTATTTTTTTGATTAGATTAGGGGGGTTTTTTTTTCTCAATGCTTGACTAGATTAGGACAAGATTTCATTTTGCTGGCAGCCATCTTCTTTTTCTATAGCAAAGATACAGCATGAAAAGTGTCAAGCTTTAGACGCAGTTTCACATAAAGGTTTGCCTTATTCTGAACATTTGTAGACATGTCGTTGTCAATCGAGTTGACAAATTGCGCAACTGCCCGTTGTTTGCCCATCACCTGCCAAATCGGCACACAGCATGTTCCACAAGGAAAGAGCCGTCAACATCGTTGCTTTGGCCTTGTGTTTGTGTTTTCTATAGATGACCTCGACTTACTAAGCAGTGAAAATACATCGTGTGTAGATACATTGGAATGTTTGGTGGATGGCTTTTCCGAGCTTATTGCCGAGTCAAGGCGACCTTGGTGCCGATGAGGAGGATGACAGCGATCATGATATCTGTAGCTACAAACAGACAGACGGGGCCAAACGTTATCTCACTCCTGTCGCCACTGATGGACGCCATACTGAGATGCTAAATGTCATCTAGCAGACTTTTTTTTTTCAAAAAAAAAAAAAGTTATTTGTCTGGAATAAATATTCGTAATGGACATGGGTTTGTAGCTTTCTTCTTCTTGGCCGCCGCACTGACCGAGGGGATTCGGTAGGTAAACCAACTGACAAAGTCCACGAGCACATCTTGACTCAAATTCAACTGACCTGCCAAACTCAACCCATTGGCCCAAGCACCGTCACCTCATTGCCACCCAAAATGTGCCCCCCACACACAATCCCAGAAACTTACTCGTGAACCCATTATGTGACCTCAACCGCCACATTTACTCCCAATTAAATCTTACCTACTTCATCCAAGTACCCCCTCCCTCCTTTCCCCGCACCATGTATCCCTTCCATTCCATAATCTTGCAACTAGCCAGTTGATGCAAACCTACATACATCGTCTCGCCTGGGTCTCGCTATTATATGCCATCTTCTCCGTCTTCTGCTATACTTACCTTTTCACATCCGTGTCAGAGTCTCTTCCATTCACTAGCTGACTGTGTATATAGACGGTTCACGTTGCAGGCAGGCTACACTTGGAGCCATGCAAAAAGGACTCGAGTCACATATTAAGTAAGTAAGCAAATACATGGCGCCAAAACACTAAGATGCTGCAAAGTAACAATAGTCCACACATTCACTCATCAACCCCCTTGGATTCATGGGCAATCTGTCAATCTTCCCTCCGCTGCTAAGCGTAGCAAGACTCTGTTTCTATTTTAACAGCGACGACCAGCTGATGGATGGATGGATGGTTGGTTGGTGGGTTGATTGGGGATATATGTAAATAGCTCCCGGATAGGAAATTCCAGATATCAAATTCATAATCGAGCTCATTACTCCAGATTACAAGAACAAGGGTTCAGAAAGCTATGGATACATCATCTATCGAATGAGGCGGTGGTGGTCGGGTGACTGTGGATATCGTATTGCATTATACATGCACATATACATACACGAAGGAGCCCCGATTTGGGAAGATCAAGTATACCTCTATGCATAATGAAGGGTCCCAGGCAATGTGGCAGAAGGAAGACGACGGGGGGAGCTGCGTGATGGCAGGATAGACGGATGGGCGGGGGAGCCACGAGCGGTCCTGGGCGGCTGCTACCATGTAGCCAACAATATATGTGCTGGAGTTATATACATTCGAGTGCATTTATGTGTTAGTGACCAAGATAGATGTGGTTGGATGGGTATATGGATGATGGATGGTGTGATGCGGGTTTGCTTGCGTGGCGGTAGGCCTTTTTCTTGACATCAAGGGGCAATAGGACTAGAGGTGAGGTGAAGCGAGGCGAGGTAATTTGGCGAAGAAAAACAATGTAGTGATAACGGAGAAGGGAGACAACGACAAATGCCTACAGCGAGATAGCCAGTAACACGAAATCTCACGGTATCAACAATATCTACCTACGCCCGGTATGTGGTCCCACCACCGATCATAATCTATTTCATTCTGCCGAACAAATGAACTCACTCCACAGCACAAATCCCACCCTTTCACTTTACCTATACCCTCCATCCATCCTGCCTCCCCCGTCAGCCCGGCAGTCTCACCTTCTCGAACCCTTCCATGTGGCAAAAAAAAAAAAAGGGGCAGAAAACAGAGTCTTTTTTTTTTTTCCTTACAAAAAAAAAATAGAGAAAATAGAAATGGCAAAAGAAAAATACATCAGGTACGGTTATTTCAACGACGGTTCCTTTACATATCTAGGTTTCTTATACTGTTGAATAATTCTTGATATTTGAGGTCGCAAATTAGATGGATGTTGTTCTAAATGCGAACATTCAGTACATATGTCGTCGAAACCCCTCCCCCGCATCTGCATGCCGCCGCCGCCGCCGCCGGCCGAACTCAGTTAGCCGTCATAGTGGGTTAGTGGTCCCAGCCTCAGCATCAATCAGTTCATTCTTTCAGCCAGCTAGCCAGCCATGCCACTCGGCGAATGAGCGGCGGTGGCAATATCAATTTTTGTATCGATGGGGCAATAGAATTAGGTGGTTGCTGGCGAATCAGAGGCGGCATTGCGCATGCTTTGCGGAATCAGATTCTTATTTTTTCGGTTGTCGCGTTGATGACTGTTGGCATTTTCAATAAGTTGCAGACGGGTAATCTGTCACCACCATCATAAACATTTCTATCTCTGTTTCCCGCAATCTTCACACATCTCTCCCAGTCACCAATTCTCACTCTTCGACAACAACACAGCAACAATCACTCGCCTCATCCATAACCAGGAACTCGCCGGTGGCGGCTTTCTTCTTCTCTTGTCTCCACGGCGGCCAACTCTATTAACCTTAACCCCTGTCATATAACATATCATAGTATCTGTAGAAAAAAAGAACTCTTCCCCTGTAACCAACGCTAACACTGAAAGGGAAATACCCTAAATAGGAAATTACCTAAAACAGACGGGTTCGCTGTCGCTTCTTAAAAGTTTTTCGTAGTTGCCGGTTTCTGAATACTTGGCCGTAGGCGCGAGCGGTTCGTGTGGGTTGGTTCGTGGGGAGGGGGAGGGAGAGGGAGAGGGGTATATGAAATCACGAAGTGACTACAGGTTTAGATTTTGATAAAGCTTTATGAAGATATGGACTTGCGGGAAGAGGCCTTGGAGAGAATAGATGTGATGTACAGGTTTGGGCGAAGGCGCATGGCGTCAACGACATTACCTCGTGCGTGTGCGTGAGCGTATATACATTTTCTCTCTCTCTCTCTCTCTCTCTCTCTCTCTCTCTCTCTCTCTCTCTCTCTCAGATACACACAATCTCCATAAGAACCAGAAACCAGCAAGCTTACTTTAATATTAACCCACTAAACAACCAACCATCCAATCACCTAGACCAGAGGTGGTCCATGGCATTATTCCAGCTTTTCTGCCATTCCGGTCGTCAATAAGGATAATTCAATTCAGACCACTCCTGTATTTAATTCCGGCCTACAGTTACATTTCCACCTTGATGGATTGGATTCTAGCTAAGGAAAGGAGAGAAAGGAGGATTCTATAAAATATAAGTAGCGTGGGGGCCTTGGAGAGATGGAGTCTCAGAATCAAGTCAATATTAGATTGGTCAAGAAGGGATCATCCTGTGTTAAGTCTGTGGCCTGGTGGTGAGGCAGTAGGAGACAGAAAAGATAGGCAAGATGAGGATTACTTCGTACAGGGCAGTGATGTAATCGACTATGTGATCGACTGGATTATTTCGTTTGTGCAAGGGCTCCCGGGGCCCGCTGACACTTTGCGTCAACAGCAACGACAACGACATAACGACGGATCTTTTTTTTTTTTTTTTTTTTTTCAGACAATGTCTGGTTCGATGTCAAAGCTTAAAAAGGTAGAGGTTTCCAGGTTTCACCATCTTCCTCTCAACATCAACCAACCAGCCAATCAGTGGCTATTTCTTGGACTTGTTCTTTTTTCTCTTATTAAAAATGTATAGTCATCCTTATAGTTATCATTATCGGGTTATTTGTGCCCATCGTATTTACTTTGTGCGTTGTTGTTGTTGTTGTTGTTGAGGGAAGGAGCTTCCTGCCATTCCTGGATGGTGCGCTAAGATCCAGTCGAGAAATTAACATAAACTTTAGAGGAAAGGGCAGTTGGGAAGAAAGAGAGGAAGAAGGAAGGAAGTCAGGGATGGGTTGAATGGATGAAATAAGGGTTGGTGATGGAGGCAGATGGAATATCTACATTCATATGTATAGCATCTGGAGAGTAGAGATAAAGGAGAAGGTACATACTGTTTGTTGTTACGCTTGATAGCCTCAAAAACAGAAAACCCTTCAAAACATCGTCACGATACACAAACTACACAAACGAGCGTCATGGGTAATTTGTAAGTCAAAATATCACAGATAACACTATTGACTCAACCACTAACCATCTCCCAATTGCGTGTTATTCTCATTTCTTTTCTATGCATTTGCAACGTCCAGCCAGCCAGCCAACCAGTCAGCCTTCTCCTTCTTCTTCACCACGAAGGAGTAACGCCTCCGCCCAAATCTTGCCTACAAGTCTGACAATATCTTTTTTCCATGTCCCCCCCCCTCCCCCTCAGTTCCTCATTTACAATTGACACTGCCACCGTCGGCGGCGGCGGCAATAACCCTGGCCACTTGGCTAGCTTCTGTTTTGATAAATTGGCCGTCGGCCGCCGGCGTGTTTGGGCCAAAATGGGGTAAAATATGATTGTTTTGCTTTACCTTGTTTTGCGCGCCCCCTGGTGAATCTTATCGTTTGCGTGGTTGGCGGATGACTGGACGGATGGATGGATGGTCACCGCTCAGTTCATGACTGTTTAATGTGTCCACCTCCACCGTGTCGTGCCTACCCTAGTGACTGCCCATGTTATAAAATCGCAAGTAGCAAACAGCAGACGTATTTGGCACCAGAAGATATCGTCGGCCGAGAACAAGATTTACGCCGAAGTGGATATGGCCACCGGCTCGGAGGTATAATACCTGTGCTCCTAACTTTTTTTGTCATTGGAGTCATTGTTTCAGACTTTATTGACGTCTCCATGGCACGGGCGTGAGAATGAGTGGGGGGGGGGGGGGGGGGGTTTCTTCATGAGACGGAGATGGATGTATTTAGGTCAGAGTAACTCAAATGAGTTTAAGTCTGAGTTTTGATGATGACGATGACAATGACAATGACGGTCATACGACGAAAAGATACCAGACCCTAATAGAGTATAACCCTATATATATATTATGCTGGTTTAGAAAGGTATAGGCAATCGGATAAAGAGTAAAACATATAATTCAAGTAGTTGCCAGATCGCTGAGATGACAAATCACAAAACCACAGATAAAGCAAAGGTCAAGCGGTATGAGTAATATATAAAAAAAAAGTAGCTATTATATATGTGTGGGGTCTTCACATTATCAACAATTATCCAACAGTGATTAATCTTGCCCATATCGTTTAGAAGGCTCACAGCTTCTGCTGGTCGGGGACGGCCCGGTACCGAGCACAGTACCGCGACGGAATCTTAGTTCTAGTCGGATTGACTGTACCTCCAGTCCCAGTCGGTGCCACCGTCGTAATATTAAAGAACCCCGTCGGCGTCATTGATGGAACATTCATTGTCACTGTCCTTGCTCCCGTCCCCGTTGCATTCGCCGGACACGCCGCCATACTCTTCTCATTATAAATGGCCCCCAGATCCGGCAACATCGGCGTCTCATTCGCCCCCGTCAAATCAAACACATCCTCCGTATTCCCCGCCGCATTTCCCTTTGAAAACCCACACGCACAAATATCAAAGTGACCCTCCGGCACCATCAGCGCCCTATCTTTGCTCTACGCCGCCTTGACAGTCTCCTCATTGTTTTCTCAAATCGTCTCGATGTGTTCTTCAGCGCCCAAACTTGCACTTATATCTGAATCGTCAATCAAGCACTTATTCATGACGCTAAATATTCTTCTATTTAGCTTGTCTCACTCTAATCTTTCATCATGTATTGCTCCTCTATACTGCATCAGGAAACCAATGCTCTTATTCCTGCCAACCACATAACATCACAATTATAACCAACGAATTCCTCAAAAACCAGTCCAATTGTTTCCGTATATTTACATCTCATTGTTTGCGTATAATTCACTTTGCCACAAACTGGGCCCCAGGAACCATGGAGGTCAAGATTAAGTTTTTATTTTATTTTATTTTGTTGCGTATACGGCATTAATAATGGTCTGTTAAGCCTCAAACAAGTCTCGACAGATGTCGTCGATAGCATCTATGTTTTTCTTCATGCACTCGATGATCTCGTTGTATGAGTGTTTCAGGTTCATAGGGGCCCAGCGGCAGACTACAATTTGAATCTTGACATAAATTCATAACTTTAAGAAGCCATTATGAGATAGATACATGGCCGAGACTCTGAGAGTCCAGCTGTCTATATTAGATTCAAATAATTCCAAGCAAAACGTGGTAGGCGCCCGGTAGGTAATGGGGTCCATGAGGACGGGCTGGGTCTGGACCGGTCGGTGTTTCGTTTGGTTGGTGGGAGGTTAAAGCAGAGTGTGCTTGCATTTTGGATAATGAGTATGAGAAACGGATGCTACAGCTCAGTGTTGAGTATATTTCGTTGCTGTGGTTAGGTTTGTTTGAGGGTGTTGAGCTGAGCCGAAAGATTTGGACTCGGAGTCCGGAAGCATAGACCCTAACCCTCAAGTGTAGCAGAAGTGGAGTGGTAAATACATACATGAAACTAAAAAGTCTTAACACAGTCACATAAAATATTGTGAACAGTAAGATTGACCTCATTAAATAACTGTCACAAATTACTATTTTGCGTTATGATTAGACTTTTCGATTCTCAAGTCCAATTTCATATGTTAGTTGTGTTAGGA